>OX359274.1:13030258-13125258 GCA_947179155.2 Hedera helix
TCGGGTCAGGTCGGATTTTTGGTCAGGCCGAGTCAAATCGAACTTTTATATCTAATTAGCAACTTGTTGAAGGTTTGTAGGCTGAATTGGACCAGTCCAGAGACTGATCAGACTGAAATTTGACTAAATCAAATTTAGACGGGCCAGAGTAACTTGCGAATCGTAGACTGTTTTTATGCATGTCTACCGCATGGTATGCAAGAAATTAGACAAGGGAGTGTGTACATAAGAAAAGTCGCATTGAATTCCTGTAATCACGTTTTTCCTCTATCACTTTCTTATTGAATTCGAACCAATACTCATACCCCTCATACTCATCTCCTCGCGCCTTGGCCCATTGCTGGAATGATTCAGAATTCAGCCTTTTATGTACCACGTGTAGTCTCTTGGCAAATTCAAATTTTAGTTGTTTAAGAGCCGATGAATGTGGGGATTCAAGACATCAACGAAAACAAATATCACTATTCAAAACAAAATTATCTTCAAACAAAGGCAACCTCCAAGCGCGTATTCCAATTCTATAAAAAATTCAAATTTCATATTCGAAAAATACAAAAGGAAAAAAAGAAAGAAAAGTATTTCTTATCGTATAGCATTATTCTTATTATAAAAAATAATATATATATAGTAAGAAGTATGCTGAAGTACTTTAAAAATTTTATTTTTAAAAATCATTCATAAATTTCACAAAATTTCAATTAAATACTTATAATAATAACTAGCACATTAATGAAATATTATATCCAAAATAGATTAAAAAGTCGTACCAAACAGTTAACGTAATTTACTTATATATTGAACTTAATTTATCTATATTCTTATATAAATATCATATATTTCAAATCAATTTGAGGTAAAAGAGCTGCATAAAAAATGATTAATCAAAATTTATCTTGTTGTAAGATATTAATGTTATTATCATTATTATCATTAATTATTTTTTCTTATAAAAATGCATATTAAAATAGTTTGTACCTTGCATGCACGGGAATTATGGTGGTAAGAAATAAGTTCTTCTCACACAATTATAAAGTATTCTTAAAAACTCCAATATATTTAAACTTCTTCCATTAATAAAAAAAAAAATTATAAAATATACCCAAGTCTAATAGACTTCTTCCTTTCTACTAAAGTCCATTGGTAACTTAATTTTTGTTGTTCTTTTCACGAAAAAGAAAAAAGAAAATGGAATTAATTACTACTTGTATAAAAAATCCGAAACTTGCACTATGAGTGGGTAAAGTATCAATTTTATTTTATTTTTGTAAAATATCAATTCTACAAAATTACTCTCCGTGATTATGTGATTGATTGTTGATGTAGTGATATTTTTGAGACTGAGGCTAGGTTCTGACGAATTGGTATTCAAGCAAAGTCGTATTGATATTGATTGAAGCCATGCACACAAGGAATATGACATCACAAGCGGATTCAACCTCGGGGCAGCGGCCGCAATTGACTCCACTAAATTTTAAGGGGTCAATTTTTTTTGAGAATTGATATTTTTATATTGTTTATTGATAATTTTATACAATAGACTTTATAAAAATATTTATAACGACAGTTTAATCGTCGTTATACATTTATAGCGATATTTTTATGCAATTTACCGTATAAAATTATTAAAAAACAATATAAAAATATCAATTTTCTCTTTTTTATATGGTGATTAGTGAAAATATAAAATTTTAGAGTAATAAATATTAAAAGTCTGATAATTTTATCCATATTGTCACTGTATTCTTTCTCGTTGTTTAACAATTTACATTAAACATAATAGTTTTGTAATTATTGAAAAGAGTGAAATACACTCACACCCCTTATAAATAATCATAATAACACTCACTACCCCTCTAGTTTTTTAAGTAACACTCACTACCCCTTTGAATAACATAATGTAACATTCACTACCCCTAAGGTGATTGACTTGATGATTTCAGCAATTTTAAAAAATAAAATGCCCAAAATGCCCTTAACTACTATCAAGACAATTATACCTTCAAGTTATGATGACTAATATACCCTTTAAGCAAAAAGTTTGCTTGAATTTCACTTTCATTTAACTAGAAGGACAAATTATTAACTTAAATAAATAAAAGTTTATTTAACAAATGTATAATTTTAAGGTGAATAATTTAATAATTATCATCTAATATATGTACCATTCATAGCTTATTCTAAATTGCTATGAATATATATTAGTCATAATATTCAGTCATTCTTGTTAAATGAACAAAAATAAAATCACAATTCACAAAATGAATATTTACAAATTATGCAAATAAGATTTTTTTTTTTTTTGAAACAGAGGCAGTATATATATACTAGTAATTGTCCGTGCCTAAAGGCACGACGTAACGAAAAATTAGATTAAAATTCAAAAAACACTACATTACTTAAAAACGTTTTACAACCTAAAATAACTTACAATCACACATAAAAATTACCATAATTCACAACACCACCATAATAATTAATTTTTCTTTAAAAATAGATATCCAGAAAAATTTAAACATGTCTACAAAACTTACAATCATCAATAACAATTATCATAATTCACCACACCACCACAAAATTATTATTATTGTTATTTTTGTTTTTGTTTTTGTTATTGTTGTTGTTGTTGTTGTTATTATTATTATTATTATTATTATTATTGTTATTATTATTGTTTTTATTATTGTTATTACTATTATTGTTGTTGTTGTTGTTGTTGTTATTATTATTATTGTTGTTGTTGTTGTTGTTGTTGTTGTTGTTGTTGTTATTATTATTATTATTATTATTAGTATTATTATAATTATTATTATTTAAGAGTGGTGAATGTAACTTGATCATATAGGTCAAAATAGGGTACTTTTGTCATTAGCAAAATAAGTATTAATTCATTATATTTTAAAATAGTAAAACATGAGGGTAAATATGTAACTTCCCTTATTTGGTCAATAATAAATATCTACGGGGGTAGTGAGTGTTATTTGAAAAATTAGAGGGGTAGTGAGTGTTATTATAGTTGTCTACAGGGGGTGTGAGTGTATTTTACTCTATTGAAAACGAGGATGAGGGATGGAATAGTACATGTTGTTGGGCCTTGAATTTGGTATGGGCAGAAGATTATTTTTTATTTGGAGTTAAGCTAGATATGTTTTACATACTATGGTGGACTCGAATTTAGGATTAGCTGTGACAACCCCAAATCCGGGTTCCATAACCTCGAGTTTGGTTCTCACTATTCAACACATTACTAACAATTAAATACATACATTGCATTTAAATATTGCGGAATAATACATATTGGTTCCCTTCAAAAGGTTACAATACCAGGGTCTATCAACCTTAACATAATAACAGTTCCTATCACAAGGAATTACAAAAGGTTTAACAACCGTAAATACATAATTAAAGATCTAATTAGCATGCATAAACTAACTTAAGCTCCGGCTTTTCCTTTTCCCTTATCCTTCTTTGAGCAATCAGGATTATCTGAAAAATGGTTCATGATATAGCAAGAATGAGCAACTAGTTTGCTCAGCAAGTTTAGAACAATCATATAGATTTAATATATCATGAATGAATGGAAAATATCATCAATGCTTCAACAATAGATATAACAATTGTGAATGAAACAGGATTCAAATTTTAATAAACAGAATATTTGAATCTTAAAATGCTGAGTGGTCACTAAGGACCCTGAACTAACGAGGGTATAATAGAGTTTCCTCTGACCCTTTGAGTTGTTTGGTTTTCAAGGGGATCAACTTATTCAACCCGCTGTATATGCATTACATTTAGTCACTGGCGCCCAAAGTCGGTTTCCCGACACAAAATTCCCTAATTTAGGGTTGTTCAATTCTCAGACTTAATATAAGAAATCCGCACCCAACAATGGTTTGGATAAGCTTTTAAAAGTATTCAAGTTATTGAATTTAGAAACGTAATGTCTAGCTGAATTATTAGCTTAAGACATTTTTAATACAGTTCATAAATCAAGAACTAATAAGTTTCAAGTGCACTAAGTGCGATTTTATAAACAATATGGATGTGGGATAATTTTAAATAATTAAACCACTTCAAGCTTTGACAATAAATACAAGTATAGAAACTTGTTCAACAATAAATGAGTAGGGTTAGAGAACTTGCCTGTTTGCTCAGCTACAATAATTGTCTAGCTTTAACTAACTTGCTTTGAAAGACCTAACATTAATAAAGTCGGTCTAATAATTAGTACGACGTATTTGCATAACTATACGCTTAATAACGAACTTATTTACCACAGATAAGTACTAACACATAATTTACATTAGTCAAAACAATATTATTAACCTTATAGACACTTAATCATTTTAGGTTAATAATTTAATAAGTTAGAAACTATTTTTCTTAAGTGTTGGACACTTATTAAACCCTTAAACAACTTATTATAATTGTTTAATTAAATTCAATTTATTTTATTAACTCAATCTCTTTTTAATTACTATTTAATATTGATTAAATAGAAATTAATTAATTAACTCTAGTTATTATTTAAAATAAATAATAACTAATTGTACTTACTTATTATTAAATAATAAATAATTATTAACTTAATTTTAACCTTCTTTAATTTAATGTTAATCAACCAATAATTAACTAAGTAATTAACCTTACTTATTATTTAATTAAGGAAATTAAATAATAGTTTACTAATCTTAATCCTCTTTAATTATTATTTAATGTCAACTAAATAATAATTAATTATTTAATTAATTTTAATTATTATTTAAGGTTAAATAATAATCAAATCATTCTTATTTATTATTTAAATTAAATAATAAATTATTACTCTAATAACTTAATTTCCATTAATCGTTATTTAATGCTAATTAAATAATAATTAATTACTTAATTATCCTTATTTATTATTTAATAATATTTAAATAATAAATAATTCATTTATAAATTTTATCTCTCTTTAAGTATTATTTAATAGGCATTAAATAATAATTGCTAATTTATCATCTTTATTTATTATTAACATTTAAAATAATAAATAATAAATTTATTTAACTTAACCATGATTAGGCAACTAGATTAATATTTAAAATATTTAAATATTAAACTTAATGAAAAATATCCTCCCCAATATTATTTTTGTATTATTATTATTTTTGTTATAATTTTAAATTAATTTTTAAATATTTAAATTAATTAAAATTAACCCGAATGGTATTTTCGTAATTAAGTTGAAAAACCGGACCGATGGCAGTTTCGTAAATAATCAGAAAACTGATCCGAGGGCAAAATGGTAATTTCGCCGAAAAAAATACGGAGGGGCAGAATCATAATTCCGCCGAAAATTTCTTACCGCGCATGGCGCGCGTTTCAATTTTTACGGGTCAAAACGACGCCGTTTTTGAAAAGCCGGAAACGGCTTCCGCGCGTACGCGCGGAGTGAATTTTCTACGGACGCCAAACGACGTCGTTTGGCTCCGCGTCCTCGGTGAACAGTGCTCGCGCATTGCGCGGCCAGTTAATATTTTTTCTTCCAACCAGAATGTGAACAGTGACCGGCTATACACACTTCAATTAAAATTATACCTTCAATAACTCTTTAACTACTCAATAAAAATCCAAAAAAATTACCAATCACCTTATATTAATTTATAACATGAAAAAAATAATTTTTCATGATTTAATAGCATTATTTTTTTATAAAAAATTTTACATCACATAGACTACCATAAATCATAACTTTTTGTATAAAACTCCATTTTGAGTGATTCAAACTTTGTTTTTCTCATGATTTAATGTTCTATAATATTAGAACATCAAACCTAAGTTTTATAAAAATATTTTTGGACATAACTTCCAAAACTTGTTTACACACTATTAAACACATATTTTAGCATATAAAATATACCAAAATACAAACCAAACATATTAAACTCAAGCATGGCATAAATATTATCACTATACATTAATAACTATATTAACATGTTTATACTAACATGATGATTTATTTAATTTAAAAATAAAACTTAGATTTAGAATAACCATTACCTTGATTTAATGACTATCTTCCTTTTTCTCCCAAAATATGTTGTGAATCTTGAAGACATAAACTAGCTTAGAACTCCTTCTCCTTCTCTTGCTCTCTCTCAAAATATTTTGCTCTCAAACTCTCTCTTTTGAAACTTGGAGGAAATAATGAAATACAATCTAACAAATTCAAGTATACTTGCAAATTCTTAGATACAAAAATTATATCTACAAGTCATGATGCTCTTACTTGGATACTTACACAAGCTAGCACAAGGAATGGGTTACATGACACATTAGGTGAAAAGAAGCATGGTGTCAATGTACCTTTTAAAAATGAAACAAGCAATCATTTTAATTAAATAAATGAAAATCAAATAATAATAATAATAATAAAAACCATACAATCTCTCCTCTCCTTCCTGCCGGCACAATCACCATGTCCCAAAATAAAAGTCACTTTTTACTTTTTAAATAAATAATAGTTTAATTAAGTATTTTTCAAGTAGGCCAATCATTGGGCTTTAATTTAAAATACCAATTGGGCTTCTATTAAATTGTTTGGGCTACTAAATTGTCAAATTTTATTATTCTACACTTGGGCTACTAATTGACCCATGTTGGGCTAATTTAATAATTTATACATTAATTATTCAATCCATGATTAAATAAATAATTAAATGGAATAAATAATTAAATATTCTAACCCATTAGTATTAAATTACTAAATGGACTAATAAATATTATTATTAATATTTTACATTATTTACATTAATTAATAATCATATTAATTAATTTATTATATTTAATTCACTCATTATATTCAATTTAATTGAATATTTAATTAATAGGAAACTTATCAATTATTTTGATATTAAAACTTTAGGGTTTGTTCACTAATTTAATAACATATTAGTGACTCCCTTTAATTAATTTTAGTAATTAATTACATAATTATTTAATCACATAATTAATTAATCACATAAAAAGATTTAAATAATCTCGTAACTAACTCGTTGGAAATTAAATTAATAATTTAATTAATAAAGATGTGAAAATTCTAGGACATTACATTAGCTCATTCAAGTGTTTCTTTTAGGACGGTTTGAATAATTTAGGAAGGTCGGAGTCCTTATTGACTAAGGATCCTAAATTATATTGTGATCTTAGATATTGAGGGAGGTAGAGATTGATCGGTCAACATCATAATTATAAAATAACTTAATATAGAGATTATTTAATATTATGTTCAACCAGACATTATAATTCCTTTGGGAGTAAAAAAAATTAGAAAAAATTAGCCTCAATTTTTTTCTAAAATAACCATAATATCATGTCCTATCCATTTATCAGCCTAAACCAACTATTGCATATCATTTTCAGACAACAACTTCTTGATCTGGCTTTTGCACCTCCTTTCCTTACGAAAAATTATTACACGTTCTTGGAGCATGGAGAATAGTATACTCTTCCCCTCACATGCATGTAGAGTTTTCTGTGATGGAGTCCACAGAAAATCCACATGTATATGAAAGAAATAACAAACGATTCATCATATTTTAAAACCATAGAATAATTTCTCTTTCCCTACCCTTTCCTTTTCTGCTTTTGGACTTGTACTCGCAAATTCCAATCAATTTAGTGGAGTTTTCCTTGTAATATTTCTCCCATCCTTTCAATCGCCAAATTTGGTGGTCAATAATCGTGATCAAAGTATCTTGAATCACAATATTAATATTCCTGTTATTATTTATTTATAATTTATAAATTTCAAAAAAACATTAATAATTTATTTTATTAAATTATCTTTATATTAAATATTAATTTATTTATTTTTCATATTTTTTAATAATTTTTAAATAATAATATTAAAATTCTATACTCATTTAATTAATCAGATAAAATATTAATTATATTTGTTTGTTTATTTGTTGTTTAGAAAGAAGAAAAAAAACCAAAAAAACAAAACCAACCGCGTTGTTTAATCAAATTGACGCACAGACTTGAATTGGTAGATATTTTATGCACTTCAAGTCAAGACATCTCTCCGCGTTTCATTTACTTCAAGTCAAGACACATCTCCGCGTTTCATTTGTTTGTTAATTTATGTGCTAATTTATGATAATTTAATTCACAGATACTTCATATAGAATTATAGAAAGAACGTGGTAAAGTATTGTAAACTTATTAATTTATTTTAGTAATATTTAAAAAAAATTAATTAATTATTCATCATTTTTTTTTATTTATGTATAAACAAGTTTAAAATATATTATTACTGATAAGAGTATAATAGTTCAAACGATATTTCTTTATCTAATCTTTTAATTAATTCTGAAAAAACAAACATAACAAATAATTATTTTAAATTATCTCATGAATAATCTTATAAAAAATAAATATGTGATTAAGATTATTTAATCCTATAATTAATAGTCTTGAGATTATAATCTCATAGATTATAATTCTGAGGTTATAATCTTTATAAACAATCATAACCTATATTCCAAAAATTAGCTAAATAATTATAATAACATCAATAAACAATATTTATATACCCTCTCTGTTCTAAACTATAAGGTCAAAGTTAAAATTTTCAAATTCAAATCACCTCAATGTTTATAATTGACAGTGTATTTTAGAAGGAGAGAGTATTAAACATAATAAGAAGACATAAAAAAAAAATTCACCAAAAGTTCTTTAAAGATAGCTAATTGCATAAGTTATTTTGTACTGGTACTTTAAAAACGTTAATTTACATGAGCTACAATAGCTTGCAAATTAAACAATTATTGAAGGACATTAAAATAGATACATATGCTTAGTAGAATAAAGCTTCTTATTAGTCATTAATAAAAAAAATTAATTACATCTTTAATAAATTATTTTGAGTCTTCAAGTAATTATATATTGCATTTTAGTAAATAAAATTATAAATAATATTTCAGTTTAAATTAATAAATTTATGATATATAATTATCTAAATATATATATATATATATATATAGCCCGTGCCTTCAACGGTTTTTATACTAATTACAAATGATAGAGATGCTATTCTTCTTAAACATCAAAAACATAGGCAATCGGCCTTTTAAGTTTTTTAACCAATAAATAATTATATGGACTAATATTTCCAAAATTTAACCATTTGAAATGCGATTTCCTCTTATTTGTTAAGACCAAAGCAGGCCCAAACCTTTTTTTTATGTTTTTTTAAACAAAAAACAGGCCCAAAGCTACCTATGTTTTAAAGTAAACAGTGCTCAACGAAAATTGGGCTATCCATGCTATATTGCTTTATCATTGGACCAGGCCGGATCATGCTCTAGGTCGATCCAGGCCAGGCTTTTTGTCAAGCCTAGTCCAGGGGTAAAAATCTTGGCCTTTTTTCAACTTTGCAGGTTAGACCTGTTTTACCAGCTCGAGCTCAAATCGAACTAAAGCCAAGTAGTAGGTCGTTTGTGCATGTCTAATTACAGGTTACTAAAACTAGTCGTATTACATGCATACACTAAGTGTGTAAAAATAAAGAATAGGTTATAAGAGAGTAGAATATGAAAAATAAAGTTAAGTAATAGTGACACAACTTAACGAATAAAGAGGTTAAAATTATTTAGCCATCTTTATAATAAAAGATAAGGGTAATTTTGTCTAAAATAAATATTTTATGAATAATGTGTCATAATTTAAACACTACTTGTAGGACAGATTTACAGTAGGTGGTCAATTGACCACCATACTTTTTTTTTTGTTTTAATTTACTCATACTACAGGATTTAGGAAATATATAGAAGTATAGGGGGGAAAAAGTTGTCCACCCTAAATAGTATTCGCTTCGTTCCAAAATAAAGAATTAACTTTTGAATTTTAAAGTTAATTTAAAATATTTTTAAAATCAAAATTGATATAAAATAATTTTATTTTAAACAATATAATTATGAAAATTGTAAATCTTGTAACTAGTAACACTATTAGATAATTTATAATTTTCATAATTGTACTGTTTAAAATAAAATTAATTTATATCAATTTTGAATTTAAAAATATCTTAAATTAACTTTAAAAAGTCAATATTGATATTTTATTTTGGAACATAGGGAGTATAATTTAGAACTTGCATTAAAAAAAGATGTATTTGATACCATTAAGAATGATATATATATATATATATATATATATATATATATATATATATATATATATATATATATATATTGTCATTTAATTTTTATTTTCATAATCATAGTTTTTTAAATTAAAATATTGGCCACACTTGATTAAATTCTTGTGTCCGTCAATAACTCTTCGTGTATACAATGTAAGTGCATTAAACTTTAATTCTTAATGAATTATTTATATTAGACGTTATTATTCCTATTTTATTGACGTGTATGATAGTTCGTGTATATACTATCAACTTGTCAAATTTAAGTTAAAATTTAATATACTGATAATGTATATAAAAACAGTGTTAAGATCATATTATTTTATTAAAATAAAAATAATAATATTTAACATAAATATTTTATTTATAAAATATCATAATTTTAATATCGTTTGTATATACACCGAGAGTACATTAAACTTTAATTCATAAATTTTAAACTCAAAGTATGATTACATTTGGAACTTGAAAGAGGACAAGGGAAAAAAATGAACAACAAAAACAAATATAAACTCCATCGCTTTCACAAAAAGTCTCAACATGTCACTCACACATAAAAAAAGAAAAAGAAAAAAAAGATTATTGTATCTATTTTAAATCTGTCGACTTCTTTTATTGTATTTAATTTAAAGTAAGATTATTATTAATTTTTTTATAATTAATTTTAAAAAAATTCAAACTCAAAATGAATATAAATTAATTTAATTTAATCACCAAAAAAATTAATATTATAGCATCTAAAAGTTATTATTATTAAACATAAAATTTATTTTTTCATTTTTAAACAAACAACATAAAAAATAATTACTTTGTAACACGCGCAGAGTGCCATTTTTCAAAAGTCAAAACAAATCCCTAACCGTGACCCACACACAAATATACCCCGAAATCCCCTGCAAATACATTTTGGACCCGAAGCTACAAACGATGCAGAGATGGTGCTCCAAGCTCCGGTCAATCGCCGCCCTCCGCCCAACAACCACCAGGCCTCTTCCTCACTCCCATCGTCTCCTCCATTATTCTCCAAATCTCCTCCATAAAACCTTCACACTACCTGTAATTTCCTTCAACATTAACCCCATTTTCAATGCCTCTTCAACAGCGCAGCTTGCACTGTCCGATCACTCCCCTTCTTTCCCTCTCTCTGTAAGTTAGGGTTTATCTTCCCCCATTTTTAAATTTTCAATTTGTTTATTGAGAATTTGCCAAAAAGAAGTAGAAAAAGAACGGTACCCAAATCTTCATTACTGTTTAATATCCTCTCCCTGAATTTGTTGTGTTTTCCTGATATTTTTCACTTACAAATGTGTATAAATTAGTGACTTTTATGGATTTGCTTAACCCGTATTAGAGTATTAATTGTGAGTGGGTATATGTATGTTTAGTTGATACAAGTGAGACATCTTACTTTGAAACAAAGGAAAAGAAAGTTGAAGAGTAGGAAGCCATCTACTCCAGTCGTTTCGAAGGTCAAGAAAATCAAAATGAAATCTTATTCGTACGTCTCTTTCTTTGTAAACTTCAGTTGTATAATGTATGGACTTATATGTATTAATGCATTTGTGTGTATAAGGTGGAATACTAAATGTATTGGATTTTATCAACAGGTCATATAAGGGAAGATTTAGGGTCATGAAGGATGGGCAAATTAGGCGTTGGAAGGAGGGAAAACGACACAATGCACATTTAAAGGTATGTATGTTCATACTTTCTCATCTAACCCAATTAATTATGTTCCAAATTTTATTAGTAAGTTCCAAAAATATTACATATGAAACAATAGCAAAAAAAATTCATTTGACAATTTTTAGCATGCCTTGTCGGTAAACTTGTTGGTTAAGTATTATCTGTTTAGTGGAACTTATCCAAAAATTTAAAAAAAAAAAAAGAGAAAAGAAAAGAAAAAAGAAAAAAACCAAGTATGATCTGTTTAATGGGGATACTTGTTTGGTTTTGGTTACTTGGATTGGAGTTTCATATAGTTTCCAACTTTTATTCCCCAAAATTTACATGAATGTTGATAATATACAAAAAGATATGATATAATTGGAATCATAAGGGAATGTCAAAATGTGCTCTTGTAATTAATGAAAAGTTTGTATTTTCTATAATGTTAGCGGTCCCATTCAAGCAAGAAGAATAAATTTTGTTCTGCAACTTATAAATTTGGGGCTATACTACTTAAAGATAAATGATGTCCTAGACATGCCATGTTAATGTCCCTGTTCAGATGAAATCGTTGGTTGTTTTGGAAATTGGCAGAATTAGTTGCTGGGAACAATTTTTTGATATTGAAGACTGTCAAAAACACTAGTTGGCAAAATATTGCACTGTTTTGTTTTGTATCTATGGGTGCTTTTAGATGGGTGGCTGTTTTTGTGTTCATTGAGATTTGGAGTCCGGTTCTTCTTTTATCTTGTTTCTTCTTCTCTGTTCTTTTTCATTTCCACTTGGGAGGACACCTTGTCCTTCTCCCTTTTGTAATTCTATCTTTTCTAAATTCTAATAAATTCTTCTTTTATGGGAAAAAAATCATTATGAAAGATTAAACAGCCATATTACCCCAGGGTATATCCAAGATGGCGAGCAAGAGGATGATAAGATCGAAAAGTGTTTGAGTTTGAATTTTTCCTTCTACAAATTATCTTATAAAAGGGACATTCCTCGGCAAAAACAAATGCAGTATCCAGTGATTAGATTGGTATCTCAATTGATTTCCAAATCTGAGTACTAACCTCAGGCGTGAGTCACACACTCAGATTTAAGTGAGAGTCCGTGCTGGGGTTCATTGCACAAGGCTGTCGTAGGTTTGGTTCACTTGGGTCAATCCCAGGGCCTCTGTTGTGGGATGTTTTTTGTTACCTAAAAAAAAGAGAAGAAGGTACAGCCCTTTTAAGTTATAGAAAAAAGAGGGGAGCTTGGGGTTGGGTAACTGTTATGCTTTTTGCCTTTTTGTGCTTGAATAACCCTTGCTATTGAAGACACATGTGCTACCACCTTTTACTTTTGTTTTTTTCTTGCTTGTGGTTGATTATAATTTCTGACATCCTTGAAAAGAAAGGCTTTTAGACTGTTTTGCTATGTACTGTTAGCTCCTGGAACATGGTCTGGGCCGCGAGCTTAATTATAAGAAATAAAATGAGTATGGAAAGAAGTAGAGGCAACTTTTTTCAAGATAAGTTTAGTGCAAGGTTAACATTTTTATTCATATCATCACTACACCACCACCATCATTCATAATCAGTCGGTAGAGAAAGCTTTGCTTCTTATCGCTATGTTATTATGTATATATTTTTATTTGAAATCAAGTAAGTGCCTAAATTATTGAAGCTCTCCCTCATAATGTCAATATCCTTGTGCGTAGATTAACACCTATTTTGATACTGAAATTACCCAGTGATGTGTCCCAGTTAAGCTTCAGTCACCTTAGGTTTAAACAGATGACTTCCTAACTAGGCTTGTAGGAAATCCTTCTTTTATGTATATATTTCGAGAGAGATCTTTAAGATGCGGATTATTATGTTACATGAACTTGAGAACGGAAATCTGGTGTTGGTAATGTGAAGTGTCAGACTTGCCTATTCCAAAAATAAAAAGATACGGGGACACAACGTATAACGATCCAAATTTTAGATATGGCATCGTACAAGTAATGTGACTTAAAGTTTATATTATGTGAAGTTTTGCGAAATTATTTAAAATGTTTGGGTTAATTTGAATAGAAAATATGTTTATTTGGGTATATTGACTTGAAGATTTAAATATGACAGATTTTGTGGAAAAAAGAATACGTTTATGGGTTTAAATTTGAATATGAGGAAGTTTCTTGGTACATAATCAATCTTTGGCCACTCGTCCAACTGACAATTGTCTCAGATCCACGCCCACACCCACGCCCACACCCACACCCACGCCCACACCCACACCCATTCGTGTCGACATGGGTACTTCAGTTTGGACTAATACCGGTTAGGATTACATGTACTCTTCCTTTAATTTCTATTATTATATGCAATCAACAGAGTAGTGCTGATCCTTTGTTTCTTCTGTCTGGACATGCACAACCGTGCTAGATGAGTTTTGAGTTTATTGTGGGACACCTTAGAACTTTTGAGTAGTGACATAGATGTTGATGATTGATTCGGTGCTAGAATTGAACTATTCTTTATAAGCAACTCTTTTGTACAACTTCCTGTAACTGTGGGAGAATTTTCTTTGACAATGTAGTTTATCTTTTTTATCTATTTTTTATTTTTTGTAATAAAAATAAATTCTGAAGTCCCATCTTTCTAAACAAACCATAACATGACTTTATCTAGTTATCTCACCATGCAATGCATTTTTACAGTTTGATTTGAGCTTGAGGTATTCTCAGTTGCTCATGTTTATACATTTTGTTTTTGCTCCACCCGAGCCTATCATAGGCCATACTTCCTCTTCCTGCTCTCTATGAGGATTGAACTCTGTTCTCTTCACCGCAGAGATATCAGCTAGTGGTAGCCTTCTTGGATTGACTTGTGATGCAAAGAAACCTCATGTACACAGCTAATATTTAAAAAGTTCAATCAACCTGCTATGAAAGACATCATTGCTACTTTAGCTTGAGCACTAGTTGATTACGTTGACTAAATGATCTTACTAAGTCATTGACATTGCTCACCAATGTGATCTTCCATGTTGTAAAGGCTACTTTTGCATCGTCTATCTCATTAGGTAATTATTATGGCCCATCAGCGTAAGATGTAGAGTTTACTACTTCACTCATCCGTTCCTGCGGCTCATAAGATGGTTCCAAAGAAGTGTGGGGAATCTGCAGCTGGATTTCGGAATTCAATGAATCGTGAAATGAGCATCAACTACCTTCTAAATTTTGTGCTGTTCTTAGAAAATAGTAAGCACATTTGTCAGCACTTAAATATCGGCAATCACAGTAGTTTCTTTTTACGCTCAACTCAAGAGGTAGACCCTGATCAGATAATCTGCCTTTGGTGTGAATGTTAAGGACTTGGGAGTTATCAGTTTAAAGAAAAGGGGATGCACAAACCGCAAGAAAGGGGTGTGACTGCATCCAGTATGGGAACACAATCTTTAGCTTAACAAGGATTTTTTATCTAAAGGGCTAATAGAGCTAAAGCAAGAACAGGCTTGAGAAGTAGTGGTCGATACTTTAAAGCCTTGTTTCATCTTCAAAGAGTGTGTTGAGGCGAACACAGTGAACTACTATTTCTTTGTGAGGCAGTTTGTTTCAGCTGTTAAGTGTTCTGCCTTAAAATTCATCTCTTCAGTTGGTATGATATAGATGGCCTTAGATAGAGAAGCAAAATAGGCTAGGGTTGCCCCAATTTTTTCTTATCATCTCCAGGTAAACTCTTCATTGTGGGGAAATTTTCTGCATTCAAGGTATTTATTGATATATGAGTTGTCTAAAAGACATTATACCTTGGTTTATTTGCCTTTTTTAAAAACTATGTAGATCAAGGGAACTTTATAGGCCATTGATGAATTTTTGTTGATTTTTCAAGGTGGAAAGAGAGACGGGTGAAATCATCTTTATGCACTTGGTTACTCTGTTTAGCCATTACCATCACTTTGTAATAACTATTATTATTGATAATTGATATCATTTTCTGTTGACCCATGTTTAAATTTGTGATGTTTTACGACTTTTACACTTGACGTATGTGAACTGGGCATGTGTATGTGAAAAATTAAAGAGTATCTGTTGCTTAATGCAGTCCAAGAAATCAAAACGTAGACTAAGACAACCTGGCATTGTTCCTTTGGCTTATGCAAAAGTAATGAAGAAGCTCAACTTCAACTTCTGCGGCTAAACATTGTGAGTACTCTGCAAGTGCTGCCATTTATGGCATAAAAAGAAGTGGTTCAGGTGGCCATTAGTTGTTCTAGCTTTTTACATTGCAGAATTGGTGGACCAAGGAAGTGTAGGATGTTTCCTTTTTTGTTTCTGGACAGTTTTAGCCATCACTTGATTGGGTTACACATAAAAATACATGCTCTCTTATACTTGTTGAGATCGGGTAATATTGTCTACAAAAGAGGACAAACATTGAATATTACATTGTTAAAATATCTTTAGTTTTGGGATTAACTGATAAACATCTCCCTCTGGTCCATTCTTTAGTTATGTTATCAGCAAAAACTCAATTCTCTTGGTGAATCTATTGATTGTTGGAGAAAGAAAGAACGAGACATGAAGACATACTGCTTGTTTTGTCTAGTGGACCCCAAAATGCATGTAAGAATCTTATTCATTTAAACGCAGTTTATTCCAAATGTAAGTTTATTTTACTCACATGTTCAGACACAACGTACCATGCGTTTGGACCAAATAAACTGCCACAAATGCACAAGGCCAACGCACAAGTAGCTATTAGCCAAACATAACCATAGCGATTAATACCATAGCGATTAATTTATTTACTAATGTTTGAACAAGGAAGGTTACAATACTCCATTATTCATGATACATGATTTTATCTTCCCCCCCCCCCCCCCCAAAAAAAAGATTCATAGATAGGGTTGTAATCAATTGCCACTAATTGGCTCCAAAAGGTAAGCTTGGTTTAGATCAAAATTCCACTCGCATGTCAATTTTCCTATGCAGTCGTAGTCGTATCTGTAAGCCACAAATGCACCCACGTTGGTTGAGCGGTTGTACACTGTTTGCAACGGAAAAAGTAAGTTTCTTCTGAAGGAGAGATTGAATTGCTGTCTTTGTGCTGCACTTTCTCGGTTCATGTTTGTACATCTCTAGCGTTCAGATTAGGTTTATGTTCATTACATCTATCTTTCGATACACAACAGAGATACAAATATTACATTTCATTTTATCGTAATCATTGTACATGTTTGTATATAGAGGGTAATGTTAGAATTATAAAATACTTATTTAAGTCATAATTTTTTCCATCTAAATTAATTATAGTTCGTTTATTTTTTAACACGAAGCCTTAATAATAAATTGGCCAAATTGTTAGTCCAATTCTTTTATTCTCTCTCCTTTAGAAAGCCTACAAACAAGAGAAACGAACAAGAAAACTAAAAGAGAGATCCACGAGTAATTACTCCGTTAAATGTATACTCTTCAAAGGAACTAAAAAGGGTGTAGAAGTCTCAGTATTTTTTTATTATATTTATTTTTCTATAAAAATTATATCTCAATAGAACTTTATATATTTCCAACTAAGCCAACTCTTGTATTATGGGAAAATTAAACTTTACTTATGCTGGAAAAGTATAAGTTTACAAAAATTAGTGGTAAAATTGATGATAAAATGCATTTTAATTATTAAAAAAATAGAATCTAATACGAAAATTAGTGTTAACTTTTATTTTTTAATAATTAAAATAAATATAATATTTAATTTTATTATCCATTTTTATATATGTAGTATTGTCCGTATAGATATGTACACAAGCATTGCCACGTAATTTACAACCGTCAAATGGATACGATACCTGGACTAGACATGCACAACAGGCCGGCCTGGGCCTGCCAGGCCTTGACCATTGACCAGGCCGGGCCGGACCTTTGACTTTTGGCCTGCAGGCCAGGCCAGACCGGGCTTGACGCTCAAAAAGGGGGCCTGTTGCGGCCTGCAGGCCAGGCTTTGGGCCAAGCCAAGGCAGTTCAGTCCGATTCAATCCATTCAAATAATTTTTTTAGTAATTTTAAATATTATTCAAACACCAATTAAAATTTTAAACTTAATTGATGTATTAATTAAAAGTAATGTATTACAAGTTACAGCTTTCAAATTACAATAATGAAATTTTTTTTATTTTTATTATTTTACAAATGACTTTCTAGTTGTTACGCTAAGTATCTATTAAAATAAAGATGCAATGAAAGATCTGTAAGAAGTATAGGTTGTTAGCTAGGTAAGGAAAATCCTTATATATTGTTTTCATGGATTTCTTTATTTGTATATAAACAAACATGCATGAATGAATATATTAAAATACTTCAATTTTATTTTATTTATCGAATGAGTTGTTACAAAGATGAAATTTTCGTCTACAGTGGGAGAATTGAAGTAACGAATAAAGAAAATCTGCAGACTGGACTAAGCTTTTGGTGAACCAGGTCAGGCCAGACCCAAGGCCAGGCCCAGGTCGGGTCGGGTCAGGCCTCAGGCCAGGCCCCAGGCCGAGCCAGGCCAGGCCTTGACCAGGCCGGGCCCAGGCCGGATCAAGGCCGGGCCGCAGGCCTTTTGTGCATCACTAACCTGGACCGAAATCTTAATTCCAATTCCAATCCACATACTATGGTTTCTTATGAAGCCTAGCTATAGGTCCATCTCCTAAGCTAGTCATATATATATATATATATATATATATATATATATATATATATATATATATATATATATATATATATTAGGATAACCCATGTCTAAAAATACAATATAATTAATATAACAGTTGAGTATTGTATCTAATATTTTTAAATTAAAAAATTTAAAACTGTTGTGGACTCTTAGTTTCATAATAGAACAAAGAGTCCAACCATTAATACAAAAAAATTGATACTCAATCCAGTTATAATTTCTTTTTTAGGCAAATACTAGTGTGTTATTCATTTTTAACTTAAAATTAGTTCTTGGCAGGTTTGAACAATTAATTGATTGACGATAGTTGGCTCAAATTTATGTAATATAGTGTTTTCGGGTATCTCACATACCTTTTATTTATTGACAAAACGGAATAAGAAGTTTGACAGTATTTAACCATCGATCAATATGATTCATGAACAGTATTTCTTGTGAAAAAAAGGTAGTACTGCAAGCCTTTTGGTGAAATTTAATGAGGGAAAAAAAGATGTAAAAATCCAAAAAAAAAGACTTTCGCATATATACCCAAAAGTATAAAATGAGCCCTCTAAGTCCAAACAAAAAAATATTGTCATAACACCAACTAAATCGTATCACCATAACATTTTTTTCTCTATATTTTTTTCTTGAAATTGAACAAAAGATTATCATACCATGAATCAGAGCCTACTACAATAGTTGCTCTCGATATAGCCCACAAAAATACCAAAGAGATGACACGTAATTGCCCGTACCTAAAGGTACGGCGAAGATTAAAATTTCAAAAATACTCTATTACCTAAAGACTCTTTGCAACCTAAAATAACTTACAAATCAATTAGAATGAATCTGAACCGTCCTTGTGATTTCTCACCCAAATCAATTTGCATGCGGAAACATAACGACCGCAATACCTGAGAAACAAAAAAATGGCGTCAATGCTAAAAGGGTGACCCAAGTTGTTTAAATGCAATTTTTATTTTATTATTATTATTATTATTATTATTATTATTACAACTACTACTACTACTACTACTACTACTACTACTATTATTATTATTATTACAACTACTACTACTACTACTACTACTACTACTACTACTATTATTATTATTATTGTTATTGTTATTATTATTATTATTATTATTACTATTATTATAATTATTATTGTCATTATTATTATTATTATTATTATTATTATTATTATTATTATTATTATGTAGTGGTGAATTTGATTTGGGAGGAAAATGTGAGTGGATAGATTTTTGAAAAAAAGATATTAAATTTGGGGGGGAAATTAGTGATAGATTAGTGACCGTTGGATGTTGAAATCTTAAATGATTTTAAACTGTTGGATGTTGAAGCTTAAATTAATTTGTGGTCGTTGGATGTTAAGATCTTAAGATTTGAGCCGTTATGTTTTTTTTCTATATATATATAGCGACAAAAAAGTCAATAAAAACTATGTTCCAATTTCTTAATCATTTCAATAATTTGTTGATAAATTAAATACTGTTATTCGTAACATGAGAACATTAACATGCATTCCCATATACATATTGCATGCATAAACAGAATAATGCCACTTCTTTATTTATCTCTACCTCCAAAGCGAACTAACCTAGGCTTTTTCCCCCAAATTTTCTGGAGTTTTCCAACCACCTGTAGTTGATCCATGCATCCATTACAATTTTTATACCCTGTAAACTGATCCCATTTTTGTTACATATATGATATATTTCTAGTGATCGCGGTTTTAAAGTGCAAAATTTAATGGCTGAAACGGACGTTGAAGGTGGCGAATTACCGGCACAAAGATCGAGGGTGGTGGAAGGAGGTTACCCCAGATGTGCATGATGTCAATGTTCTCATAATCAACTCGTTCAACGGTTCTTAAGAGCAACTCCAGGAGGCCGGAATTGAACAAATTCTAGACTAAATATAGTCTAAGAATCAGATTTGGCTGCAGCAGATGGAGTAAATATACTCCACCTGATTTTCCGACGAGGCTTAACGACTAAATCTGCGAATCAAAACTGATGGACTATCTTCCCGACTATAATTTTAATTATATTTTAAGCTGAAGAAAAGAAGAAGATGATGAAGGTATGTGGAGAAGGAGATGGAGAGGGAGATGAAGATGAAGGCTCTGTTGTTTAACGGAAAGAAATGAAAGAAATATAGGATGGCTCACAACAGAAATAAAAAATGGGTCAGAACGGATTAAAATTTTTTTTTGGGCAAAACGGTAATAAAAGTAACGGTAAGAAATTGAAATCTATAAATATGTACAATTATTCAATATATTTTACCATCTCTCAATCAACTACTTCAAGATTTTACAATTGTAAGTATTTTGTTAATAATAGTTTGTATTTTTATTATATTTAATTTATGCTTTTTTATTGATAATATATATCTAATTCGGTTCGCAGATGGAAAATCATGGTTCTTCGATGTATTATTCTTCATTATTATCTGAAGATTTCTCTCTTGATCCAAATTTGTTGAATTCTCGACTCAAACTAATGTACCAATTCAGACTCCTGAAAATGAGTTCAATAAAAGAGCAGGCCGAAAGGGAAATTACACAATTGATGAAGATGTCCTTCTTGTTTCTGGATGGCTTAATGTAAGCATGGATCCAATTCAAGGAAACGATCAGAAACATGGAAAGTATTGGTAAAGAGTGCACGAATACTTTCACGAATACAAAAAATTTGAGTCTGAACACAATTCTACTGCTTTGGCGAAACGTTGGTCAACAATTCAACTCGCGGCAAACAAATTTTGTGGATATTATGCTTCAATTGAAAGAATGCAACAAAGCGGTGTGGGTGAACAAGATAAGGTATTTCAATTTTTCCGTGTAAAATTTCATTAAATTTATTCTTAATAGGTTATACTTAATATTTTGTAAATAAATTTTAAAATAGATATGTCAAGCATTGGAGATGTTCAAAAGTATGCAAAAGCAACCATTTGGATTTATGCACTGTTGGAGTCTATTAAAGGATGCATCGAAATGGAGAATAGATAGTAGTGGAAAAAAATAAAAAAGTACTAAAAAGTCAAGTCCAGCAACATCTTCTCCATCAACCGTAGAAGAAGTAAGTTTGGGTGAAGACGATAATATTGAAGATACAATCTCTGCATAATTAGAGAGGCCAATGGGAAGAAAGGCTTCGAAAGCATTATTTAAAAAGGGCAAAGGAACAGCTGCTACTAGTACACCTTTGGAATTGAGGTTTAAGAAGTTCGAGCATCAACTAAAATTAAACCAAGAAAAGAGACAAGAGAATATGAACATAATATATTTTCAAGAGCAAGAAAAATTGAATATCAAGAAAGCAAAAGAGGATGAAAGGATCATGATGACTGACACCACTAACATGGATCCTGAAGCAGCTGAATATTACAAACAACGCAAGAAAGAAATCATGAAAAGAGTTACATCTAGTAGTTAACTTGCTTATTATTATAGAATCATGATTTGCTTATTATTGTAGTATGATGTAATGGATTACGCTCCACCATGTAGTGACCACAAGTGTTGAATAATATCTTGTTGAAGTTGAGAATTAACTTGTCTATCCCTTATGCGATGATTGGCTTCAATGAATTCAAGTAATTTTGGGGTACGCTCATGAGACACTTCTACAGTTGGAATCTCGTCATGTATATCATAGGCTGCTGGTTCTTGATTTTCATCTTGTTCATCCTCAATGATCATATTATGTAGTATTATGCATGCAGTCATAATGTCATTTAATGTTGTTTGATCCCAAAATCGTGCAGGACCACGAACGATCGCAAAACGTGCTTGGAGTACCCCAAATGCTCACTCAACATCCTTCCTAAGCGCCTTTTGAGTCTTAGCAAATAATTTTCTTTTATTCCCCTGAGGTGCTGAAATGGTTTTAACAAATGTTGCCCATGGAGGATATATACCATCAGCAATGTAATAACTCATCGTGTACTCATGTCCATTAATTGAGTAGTTCACAGCTGGAGCACGACCTTCAGTAAGATTAGAGAAGATAGATGATCTCTCTAAAACGTTAATATCATTGTGAGAGCCTGGTAATCCAAAAAATGCATGCCATATCCAAAGATTGTATGAAGCCACGATTTCTAAAATAATTGTTGGCTCATGCACATGTCCAGAATACATAACATGCCACGTAATCGGACAATTCTTCCATTTCCAATGCATGCAGTCGATGCTCCCCAACATCCCAGGAAAACTACGCTCTTCAGCTTTTGATAGCAATCTAACAATGTCATCATTATTGGGGGATCTCAGATATTCATCACCAAAAATTGCAATGACTGCTTTTACAAACATTTTAAGACTCAATACAGTCGTGCTTTCACCGATCCGCACATAATCATCAACGAAATCTGCTGAAACACTATAGACAAGCATTCACATTGAGGCAGTTATCTTTTGAAGAAAAGATAAACCGAGTTTTCCTGCAACATTCATTTTTTGGACAAAGTAGGAATCATACGCTTCAACTGCTTATTGAATTCGGAGGAAGAGTGGGCGCCGCATTCGAAACCTTCTCTGAAATAGATACGGGGGGTATGTAGGATGTTCAGCAAAATAATCACGAAAAAGTCGATTATGACCTTTATGTCTATCCCGATCAATGGTAATACGACCTTGCACAGAACCACGATGACGTGATGTATGCCTATTGATATTTTGTTGTTCTTCTTCAACAGCCGCCAATCCTAAAAAATGTCCATATGCTTCTTCATCTTCTTCTTCTTCCATGTGTAACATAGCTGATTCGAATTGACGAGACATAATTAAAATAACGTATTTGACTAAAAGGTTGAACTTGAAATGAGTGAATATGAGAGACTGAATGTGTCTTATATTTATAGAGGTTGTTTGTTCTTTAAAATATAGCCGTTGGAATATGACCGTTGGAGTATGGTCGTTGAAATATAGCCGTTGGAGTTTTTTTGAATTTATTGATTATTTTAATATTTTTATATTATAGTATACGAGATAGTCCGCGGGATAGTCCATCTGCTGGAATGATTGAAGACTAAAGGACATCTGCTGATATCATATGGACTAAATATAGTCCAGTAGATAGTCTATCTGCTGGAGATACTCTAATGTATTTATGTTAGTATCATTGGGTGAATTAATTAGAATCCATCCATTATATTTTTTATTCAATTTCTTTAATACACAAAAAAAGTTTACTTTTAAGGACCGTACCAATGATATAATTGTTTATAACAAATTTTATTATACGTTAATTATTTATGATGAATTTTATTATGTTTTTAAATATAATATTTTGAATATTTTTTTTCTTAATTCCAGGTACCAAGGACTAACATACCCATCAATAAATATATATCAAGAACTTAAATTTCTCAGCACTTGAATGTACATCAATTTCATGGTTCGTAGGCCTAATCCTATCCGCACCAATTCTTGCAATCAACCTCGACTACGCTCACCACCCTCAACTTCTAGCCAGAGCCGCAACGCCATCTCCTGCCTCCCGCCGGATTCTTCAAAACCCCCTGGATTTTCCCACCATACGTCGCCTCCACCACAACCGCCGCCACCATCGGCACATCGTCCCACACTGGCCACCTCGGCTTCATTCTCCGAGGATTCATCAGCTCCACCATTCACAAAAGCGAATTTTCCTCCCGACAACGAATCGTCAGCTGGCTTTCCATTTACGCTACTGTGGCAGGCTGCATAGGTTCAGCAATCTTCGCAACTTTCACGTACCACATGCTACGTCGCCCGGACAAATTCACTAGCTTATAATGGATTGTCACAATTTTTAGTAGCCTAATGTGGCTAATAGGAATAATAAATATCTTCACTACAAATAGGCCTAGCGAAAATACAAGAATACCCCTTAATTCCGCCCCAAAAACCTACTTCTTTTCCATTTTTAGCCATCCTTGCAGAAAAATTATGCCATGCTCTTAGAGCATAAAATAGTTTCTCCTCTTGCAGCCAGTGGCTTTTTGGGGTTTTCCTTTCGTCTTTTGCCACAATGTGCATATTCAAAGGAGGTGTTATTTTTTAATAGGGCAAACGTGTCTTAAACCATTGGACATAGTCTTCACTCTTCATATTCACAACTTGAATAGAGGGTTTTTATTTTTATATTTTTCGCAATACAAAAAATATATGCGCTCTGATACTGATCCAAATGGGGTTGCTCCATTGTGTTCTACGGTTCTAGACTTGTAGTTAATGTTCTAATCCAGAATTCCTGTATATATATCCTTACATTTTTATCCTCCATTGGCAGAAGAGGTTGATCATAGTACTCCCTGCATCTGGAAACTATAGTTGCATTCGACTCCTAACTTCATTCATTCCGCACATTTGGACACAAATTTATTTATTTTCTAAAACATTAAATTAGATTAAAATTAGTTGTTGTGTATAAACTGTTTTATTTATGTTTTTTACCGTAACCCCTCTCGTCTCTTGTTTAGAATTCAGAGACACTAACCTAATAATTGAACCTGAAGAGAAATTACCAAATGACCCTTGACGTTTTTATAGGCAAACCTTAATATTCTATTAAAATGTCCAAAATGGGACTCTCTTTTGTCAACAGTGGCAGTATAAACAACATCGCTGTCTTGTGTTCAGGGGCGGATCCAGCTCTTTTGTTCAGTGGGGTCAAATTAGGAAAAAAAAAACCCCTTAAGAATAATGTTTAAATTTAACCTCCTAAACTTGTAATGTTTAGATTTGAATAATGTTTAAATTTAACCTCCCAAATTTGTAACGTTTAAATTTAAATAATGTTTACGTTTAATTCTTTGTTATATTTTTATTATCTTTTATGAAGTATTAAAAATACTAATTTTAAATGATTATATGAGAAAATTCGATGTTTACCTACCTCTTAATGTACCTGCAAAAAGCAAGAACATTTTATTGTGAGGAATGTACAACATTTGTTCATTATCACACAAAACATAAATTGTTTACTAAGATTTTTCATATTGCTGCAATAATTATTATGATTATTAATTGAAATATTCTGAGAAAAGTATTTAGATTTGCTCGCTCATTGAAAAATGCCAAAGAAAATAGGTAAGAAAAATAATTATTTGGTTAGAAAATTAATATTTCTACAAGTAAAAGTGACGGTTTTACAAGATCTCTCTTAAGTGAATAATAAATGAGTTCTATACTTATGTGAAAATATCAAATTTTATTTGTGAAAATAATAAGTTCAAACAAAAATATTTTAAAAAATAATTAAATCCATTACATAGATATATTTATAAATCTAAATTTTTGTTAAGTTCAAACAAAAATATTTATATTTGAAGGGGCTTCTCTCAAAATCTACCAACCACAAGAAGCTTGAGGATTTTTTCTTTGGGAAATAAAGTGTTTTAGGTTTATCAGGCATTAATTATTTATTTAGTGTGGCTTTTGTGTTTGCCTCAATTTTTTTTAATGTTAAATAATGGTTTAAATGATGTAATAAATAGTTTAAATTTTATTAATATGACTTAAAGCCTTACTATTTGTTTTTGACATATTTTTTTAGATATAACAAAAAAATTGAAACTCCAACAAAAAGTACACATTTTCACCAAAAAGTGATTCAACGTGGGACCCATACAAATGCAGAATACTATTGGCTACCCAAGTACTGTTGGCCAATGGGCAAATGGCAACGATGCAGGTACAATTATACATGTATGTATATGAGACAGAAAGAGGAACAGAGAAATGTGTTGTGGTTTCATCAAGCTTTGGCGCTCAAATCTGAAGAGTATGCCCAAATCTTTTGAGGCCAAAAGTTCAGTGGGTCCAATTGCCCCCACTGCTCCTTCACAGATCCGCCCCTGCTTGTGTTCCAGTGGAGTACGTTATCCTATACTACGAGTTTTAAATTTATTGTCTCAAACATGTCTTAAACTACGTTGTATCATTAGTTCATTACGTTTGTTTGCTGAGTACATCTTTTATAATTAGTTGTATTATAAATTATTATTTATCTATTCAATACTACTGTACATGTATACGTATAATATATGTATAAATAGATGTTTATACCATCTTCTAAAGATGTACAAAACTCATACACTACATGGAAACATGAAAAGAGAATGCTCCTATTTTTTTGTTTTGTTTTGTATTATTTGGACTGGAAAAGGTTGATTTAGCAAAAAAAAAAAAAAAAAAAAAAAGGTTGTGTATTTTTTTTGAAGTTTAAGATTAAATATATTTGATAATTTTTTTTGAGTTCAAGGGGTTTCAACAATTTCTTATAAAATAATATTTGTAGTCATTTTATAAATAATATGCGCTTGACTATGTTAATTTTTCATGTAGGTTGATAAAAAGTCAAAATAGTCCACACATTTCTGATTACCCGCTAGGCTGTCTTGTTTGGGGATTCCCCCAAAACAATGCATGTGCACAGCTTTTGACTTTTTAGTTTCTTTTTTTTTAACAGACAACCGTGGGAAAATATTATAAATTAAATTAGTAATTAAATATTAAAAAAAAATACATATATAAAGTAATAGAAGTAATATGAGGTTGAGAAAATTGTGTTGAGTTATCTGTTGGGTTTGATGGTTTTCACTCACGTAGGAGCAATTCTTATGAAAAGAGGCACTAAATAAATGGCTATATAGAAAGTTATGTGGCAGGAGGGAAAATATGTGCTGTACATATATTTAGGCATGAGATTTAGTTGGCAAGTTTTCATGTACTTTTTCATGAAATTGCTTCAAAACCATGTGAGTGAGCAAGCAAGCCTCGGGAGAAGGAGCGGAGACCCGGAGATGACGGCAGTTTTTGGAAAAAGAAAAAAGGACTTTTTAATATCCGGTTAGTATAAAATATATTAATTTTATAATAAATTAATACAATATTGACATACAGATTAAAAATATTTTCTCTCTTTTTGTATCAATATTATATTAATTAATTATAAAATTAATTTTATATTAATCGGATCTGTCATTTGGACTCTTAGAAAGTTTGGTGGCACATATATGTATATAGACGTGGCAGCAAAAATAGGACAACAAAGGAATTGGATTTTGGTTTCTGGCAGTCTCGGCTCCATATATATATATATACGGAAACTAATTTCAAGTAATCGGTTGCTAAGTAGTAATTGATTTTTAGCTTTTATGCAATAATTTATTATGATAGGGCCAGTTTTTTTAATAAAGGCCAGGATGTAATAAACTGTTGTAGCAAATAAATTTAACAAAAAAATTATTCATATTTTGATTAATGAAATAGTATCCTCGACGATCGATTATTGTAAATGAGCACCCTATATATATATATATAAAATAATTCATAATAAGTATTTGTTAGGACAACTATTTTAACAAACAAATTTTATACCGTTTAAAAAGTAATTTAATAGTCAATCTTAAAATAGACTTTTTGCAAGCCCCTATTAGGAGGCCAGAATCTTTTTTCCCCCGACCACCAATAGAAGTAGTGGTCGAGGAAAATTATCACATTACCCTCTCGACCATCATTTCTAGTGGCGGCTAGGAGTTTGTCGTCGCCGACGAAAGTCTGACAACTTCAAAATGATGTCATTTTGATTTTCTTTCCAGGGCGCCACTATGAGTAGTGGCCCGGGAAACAACGTCGTCTCCTAACCGCTACTCCTAATAACGGTTAGGGAAGAAAATTTAAATGACATTGTAACGGTCAGAATACAATGTCTTTTCCCAGGCCACTCCTACCGGTGGCTAGGAAGGAAATCAAAATGACGTCATTTTACTTTTCTTTTGATAGCCACAAAGAGTAGTGTCAGGATCAAAATGATGTCATTTTTTTCACTGTAAAAGTCAAACCCAGACTAAGTGAAAATTCATCTAAGAATAAGGATCCAGTCGAGAGAACAAAAAGAATCCAATTACTATGAAGTGAAGTTCATGATAAATTCACTTCTAGACCAATAAGATATTAACACGTAGGCTGATGAGTGTTCTCTCTATTTACTTGTTAGCACCTTATTAGTCTAAAAATGAACTTACTATAAAGTTCACTTCATAGTAACCGTTTCGAACAAAAGGATGGAGAGAGAGAAAAGCCAAGTCAGAGACAGGGGAAGAGTTTCACCACAAAGTTATTAGGAAAATTTTAAATTTACCTACAAATCTTATTCGATATGCTTACCTGTAAAAAAGACAAAAGAATGTGACTTCACTTTTAATTATTAAGATAAATATAGTGAGGTCATACTCTTTTATATTTTTTTACAAATAAATTTTGTGGATAAAATTTATAAATAAATATAGAAGGACTCAAGTTATTATTGTGAAGCAATTTAGGTGTTTACTTAAATTAAAATATTTTTATATTCTCTAATAAGTTTATTCTCTAATATATATGTATATATATTGTATCCATCAGGATGTCACGGAGGGAATATAGTTTTGAGTCACGAGCGGGGACTTCGTTGAACAGTGGGATATAATAGTTTATCTGTTTTAAATTATAAAATTAATATTATATTTTTAAAAATTAATTTAAATATTTTTAAATTTAAATTTAAAATAGTTTGTTTAAATTTAAAAAATAATAAATTTGTAATTAATAATATTTTTAAGTAATTTATGATATTCATAATTATATTAATATAAATTAAATAAATTTATGTTAATTTTAATTTTAAATAATTATTTTTTAAGTTAATATTGATTTTATACTTTGAAACTGAGAGAGTATTTAATTTGAAGATAAAGGGAATTGATATTTCTACAATCTATTTTGATATTTTTATAAGAGTGTCTTATTTTTATTAATTAAATTTTTTATAAAAATATCAATTCTTAATAAAAATTGACATTTTTATAAGTCGCACTTGCAAAAATATAAAAATTAACTTTAAAAATATCAATTCTCAACATAAATTGATCGATTGATATCCACTTCCTAAAGTATTTTGACGTCTAAAGTATTTTGTCCCAAAAAGATGGTCCCCAATTCCCCACTTTGAAAGTGACTAAAGAAAAGTTAAATACTTTCTTGGCTTCTTATAAATAAAAAGAGGGGTTTTGCACATTTTGGAGTCTCTTTCAGTCGTGATATAAGCAAACACCAATTTAAAAAAATGGCACACCACTAGAAACATCATCACCTTTATCTCTCTCAGTACGCTGTAAACGATAATTGAACAATTCGTATTTGTCCATATTTGAATTAAAAAGAAATAGATATTATTTATATTTAAAATAAAAGGGATATATCCGTATTTACTTTTAATATATTCGTAAATAAATTTAGACGAATACGGATATAGACTTATTCATATTTATTTAACATTTAATCATAAATATATTCCACGGATAACAGATATTCAGTATCCAATATTCCGATTCATATCTGTATCCAAAATTCATATCCGAATAACTTGTATGTGTATATATATATATATATATATATATATATATATATATATATATATATATATATATATATATATATATATATATATATATAATTTAATTATTAATCATCATATATTAAGTAAACATAATTTTTTTAAATAAACTTCCTTACATATATAATAATTAATTTTTACTATCATACGAAAATTATCTTTAAAATATGTCATTTTACTTTTAAAAAATAACACTTTTAAATATAATATTAAAAACAAAATAAATTTATTTAATTTTAATTAATGTATTTTTACTATTGTAAATTATAAAATATCTCAAATGTATCATTTAACAATAAAATTATAAACTACAAAAACAAAATTATAATTATTAATTTGTTATAAATATTTTATTTTCAAAATTTACGTGCGAGAATAAGAGTGGATAATAAATTAGTATTATCTTTAATTAAAAATGCGGTTAATTTGGTACTTTCTTTAAAATATTTAGATTTTGATTATTTTTATGATTAATAATAGATATTGACGTGCTTGATAAACTTTAAATAGTGATGAATAATTATTTAATTTTTCTTTTAATTTTTGTAAATAATTTAAATAAATTATTTATTAGGTAACTCATAAACGAGTTCGAATATCCGAATAATTTGTTTGTACGAATAAAATAAACAAAAAAATATATTATTTGTATTTAAATATTATTTTAAATACAAAATACGAATAGTATTTTTAAGCATAAATTTAAAAATTTTGCAATGTATGTGCATGAAAAGATAAATAAAAATTAAAAATAGTCTCATTTTAATTTTATGAGGTTAACTTTCACATCATCAGTTACAATTCAAATTGGTCATTTATTTGTTCATATAAATAAAGGATTTTCTTAATGTGTGTCCTTAGGGCACACACTAAGCGCGGAAAATAATGTATAATATTATTTGTTTATGTAGGCGCACTGAATTCAATGTATAAAAAAATAATATATTAATGGACTCCATGTATTGAATTTGGTGCAACTATATAAATAAATAATTTTTAACGGATCTCATCTCTTGTTTTCCGCGTTTAGTGTGTGCCCTTAAGGCACACATTAAGCGGATCCATAAATAAATTATTTCCGTAAATTTAATTTAAAATATATTTCTAACCCACCCAAACAGAGCCTAGAGAATGTGCTGACCAGCTAGCAATCACATGCTACTTGCTACTTGCACAAGGCGTATCACGGCGGTGAACCAGCGATTTGTCATGATTAAAATTCTCTTCCACCGCGAGCTAAAGCTGAAAAAAAGTACAAAAACACTCGAAACTGGAAGGGTGAGAAAAGAGTGAAGGAACAAAAAGAGCTGGACACATCAACCCACAAAGACAAACAAAACCAAACACCATTCATAAACGATCCATCACCTCCTCAATTACCAAGCAAATTTGTTCTCTGTAATTAAAACCCAAAAGAAATCAACTCAACAGAGCAAAACCCAGTTCTTTATCAATAAAATTGAAGTGCTAATGTAATTATATTTATATATTTATACACATTTAGAGCTGAAAAAGGCCACTGTATCCCCACTTCCAAAAATGCAAATTCTATTATTTCCCAACTGTAATTTGCTACTATTTGATATACCTTTTTTCTTCTTCCCTTTTATTACCCACCTTTGATTCTTGTCCCCCTTTATTTCTCTCTCTATATATCTTTAATTTCTCTGTCTAGCTCTGTTAATGGCAAATCTTGGGGATATTGGGGTGTCTGCTTTGTTAAACATACTGGGAGCTTTTGCATTTTTGCTGGCCTTTGCGCTTCTAAGGATTCAGCCCATGAATGACAGGGTTTATTTCCCGAAATGGTATATCAGTGGGGGTAGGACTAGTCCCAGGAACTCTGCCAACTTTGTAGGCAAGTTTGTCAATCTCAATTTGAGGACTTATCTTACTTTTCTCAACTGGATGCCTCAAGCTTTGAAGATGAGTGAGTCTGAGATTATTGACCATGCTGGCCTTGATTCTGCTGTTTTCTTGAGGATTTACACTCTGGGGTATTATTAAAAATTCGTCTTTTTATTTTTATTTTTATTTTCTTTGGCTTTGTTACTTTATAAGTACATGAGAACTTCATTATGTAGATTTGACTAATTAATTATGCTGAAGAAATTGAGTTTACTTTGTTATTTTCTCTTGAGTTGATTGTTCATCTGTGTTGAGGACTTTTCAGTCTCAATTTTACTATTTGTTGGATAAAGTTTCTGGGCTATGCCGAATGTCTCATTCCTACTTGGTTTCTCAGAGTTTAATAGTTTTGGTTTCCAGTTTTCCACCAACAGCCCCTTTTTGGTTTACAATCGTTATCAGGAGTTGGACATTTTAAGTGGATGTGGTTTAAAATGGCTCTTGCCGCTCTAAAAGAATCTTTAAATGAGAAGAAAAGGAAAAAAAGAATCATCTTCTGAAAGGGAGGATTTTCATTGCAATTGCTATCAGAGCCATTGACCTACTATGTGAAAACTTGTAACTTACAAGCAATGGTTTCCTGCATGTTGGTTGCAAACATGTAGACAAGAACTTTCTAGGTTCTTCCAGCAATTTGAGTGTTCTCGAATTTTTTGGATTTTATTCTATCTTTAATTTAAGTTTTTAAAGTTCTAATCGTTCACACTGGCAGAAAATTATCTGAAACTATGAATATTGTGCATATTTTTTCTCTCTGGATGCTTGGATCTTTTTCTTTATTCTGGGACTTGCTTTCACTTTTCCATAACCTTCACTAGTTGATAGTGAAGTTGTTTTATATTATTTATAAATGGACTTTTTTCTGAGTAACCTGTTTGTCTGAGTTTCTGGGTGGGAGTGCATGCAGTGATGGGGGTAGCCAGTGTTAAGATAAGCAAATATGTTCAACGCTTTATAGTTAATGATTTTATTTTTGTTTGATTGGTAATTGTAGCCTCAAGTATGTGGATTGGAACCCGGTACCTTGAGGTTATTCCTCAAGGCCTCTGCCATTTCTCCCACCCTTTGAGGGTTCTCTTATAATTTTATATTGTCTGAGCTTCAGTTTCGAAAAACTTGTTTAATTTATTGTGTTCCACTTTCATGTTTGTCAGCTTAAAGATTTTTGGACCAATTGCTGTCGCCGCACTCTTGGTTCTTATTCCAGTTAACGTTTCTGGTGGTACATTATTTTTCCTTAGCAGAGAGTTGGTTGTCAGTGACATCGACAAGCTTTCAATATCAAATATTCGTCCTAAATCTATCAAGTAAGTTTTCATTTTCTGTTCGAAAGAAGATTAATGATGGTAACATAAGCAACATCTTGTTCAATTAGTACTGAAGGCAACATTTTAATACTTTAAATACCTTGAGGGCCACAAAAAGGGGGATTATGGCAACATCCTGCCATAATGTAGCCGACTTAATATCTCATCAGTGCTTAAAAGTTTTAGATGAAATCATCCATGCTTAAAGTTCTCAGAGCACTTTGTTGACAAAGATGTATTTATGGTTGAACCTACTTGAATCTACACCATGAAATATGTGAAATAGGTCCTTGAGATTTAAAATAACACAAACAGTTTCTTAGATATGGATCGGAAGTTTCTAAATTCTAAAAAATGCTATAGGATCAAGTTTGACTTTTCAAAGTCAATTTGGGATATTTTCAAATTCAAAATTAAAGTGATTCATCTAAATTTTGATAACAGTGAAACTTGTAATTAGTAGTACTATTTAGATATTTCCATAATTGTATTGTGTAACACTAAATTATTTCATATCAATTTTGAATTTGAAAATATTTTGAATTGACATCAAAAAGACAAAAAGTAAATGTTGATCCTATATTTTGTAACAAAGGGAGTATTATTATACAGTTATTCTTTCATTTTTGCTTTAGAATAACAGGATTTTTTTGTCAACCTAATCACTTTATCCTTCACAAGTATGTAATATTTTTTCTCTTTCATTTTGATATAAGCTTCCACTAGAAGAGTTCAAAGTAAATATAACTCGCTTGTTCATGTTACTCGTCTTTGGTACATGAGTTTAATTGAAACCTTTAGGCTCATAGTTGTTGAACTTTCTTTAATTACTTATGTCTCTTGGAAATGAATAATTCTTTTCGCACTAATGTTTGGATTCTTAACCCACCCTTGTCAAATGTAAAAGCTTTTTTTTTGGTGATGTTGCAGCAACAAATGTTTTTATTACTCTGTCTTCCATATATATCTGACTGAGCATACTTGAATCCAGCCTTAACTGAAATCTTCTTCTTGTTAAATTTTAGGTTTTTTGCCCATATATCAATGGAGTACTTGTTCACATTTTGGACTTGTTACATGCTTTACAAGGAATATGATAGAGTGGCATCAATGAGATTAAAATTTTTGGCTTCACAACGCAGTCGTGCAGAACAATTTACAGTGAGTGGCACTTCCATAAACTCTTTTTTATCATTTTAATTGCTGGGCAAAATTATTATTCCCCTATTTTTCCAATCTGTTCTTCAGTGATGCATGTCTGAGGTTTATATCATTGCATAGTTACTACTATTTGTTTTCCTGTTCTATCAACGGTAGCAATTCTAGCTATTGTTTACTTTTTTCTCAAAGATCAATTTCTTCTAAAACTAATTAAAGAGGACAGAGCAAATGTATAAAGGGTACACAAGAAACAAAAGTTATATAGAAAACAAGCGACATCTGAGAAGAGACACGATACTCCCATACTTCTGAAAGAACTGTTGTTGTGTCTCTTTCACATGACCCCTTGTAGCTGTAGAGAAATAAAGCTACAGAGCCTCATCCAAGTCCCAAATAGGTTCTCTTAGTAGTAGAGTTGAAACCTTTTGTACAATACAATTCTTCTCAAGTTTCCATTGTGAGACATGGGGTATCACATAAGTAGTACAGATAAAGATTTCAAAAGCAGAAGGGCGCAACAAAGATGTGTATATATGGACAGATATATAAATGTATGTATGCACATATATAAGATGCCAACTCTAACGATCACTGTTTTATTACCAATAACTATATCTAAGCAGTTACTCGATTTCACTTAGAAATTTGTTGATTGCATAAAGATTAAATTAAATTCTCTAGTACTACATTTGGCTGTCACGTAGACAAGTATCCAAGTGGTATTAGACATTGTTTTGTATTTTTGGTATTCAACCATATCAAATTGTTGTTTTTCAGTTTAGTGTTTTTTTTTGGAAGAATGAGGTGTACCCGACCTCTGTTGTGATCTTTGTCGAATTTTTGGAGAGTTGAGTTTTGTTTGAGGATCTTGTAGGCTAGGCTTGGTCTTGTTGTATTCGGAGCATAAGCTTTCTACTTCAAGCAGGCTGTGTTTTTTGTTTCCACATGCTTCTAGCATACTCCCGTGTACTGGGATGTTGACCCTTGGGCATCTTTTGTTTATAATACAATTTTATTTTTCAAAAAAAGAAAAGAATTTATTATCCGAGAGAAGTGTTTCACCTTAGATATGTACGTATATTTAATGCTTTTGACTTGTACGAACTTTTCAGACTCATCTCTGTAATGGTCTTTTTCATGCTTACCGTTTCAGGTATTAGTCAAGAATGTGCCACATGTTTCTGGTCGCTCAACATCAGATGTTGTGGACAATTTCTTTAAGAGAAATCATCCAGACCACTATTTATGTCACCAGGTAATTCGGTTCTTCTCATCAATTTTTTTCTTGTGCGACTTATTAAATTTCAAGACTCAACTCTGACTGAGATACTTCAAGTGTAACTGTTCAAATATGAAGCACTGTATCATGTTCATAATTTTTTGCCCGCTGGGATTTCCTTGTTTCATTATTTAGTCATTATACCTTCTTTATTCAGGCTGTTTACAATGCAAACAAATTTGCCAAACTTGTGAGAAAAAGACATAGGCTCCAAAACTGGCTGGACTACAACCAACTTAAGTTTGAAAGACATCCAAACAAAAAGAGGCCAATCAGTAAGGTCATTCCTTCTATGCACTGAAATTACACAAACAGATATATTGATGGCACACTATAGAGAATTTCTTTCTAATAATTCGTTGTTTCGGGTTTTCAGAAAGGCTTCCTTGGGCTTTGGGGTGAAAAAGTTGATTCCATTGACTACTATAAAAAGCAAGTCATAGAGCTTGATGAAAGAGTGAGTAGTGCATAGTTCAGCTCTATCTCTGTATTATACATAATTTTATCTCTTAATTATGTTACGTTTTTGGATAACTAGTTATCTTTCTTCAAATTAAGTTGGTTTCCTGGAGTATGTACAATTCTTCAAAATATAATACTCTAATTTCCTTGTTGAGTTTCTTTAAAGAATAATTCTTCATCCTTGTGTGGCTCATTAGTTAGCAATGGAGCGGCAACGAATTCTCAAGGACCCAAAATCTATTGTGCCAGCTGCCTTTGTATCCTTCAATTCACGATGGGGTGCCGCTGTGTGTGCACAGACACAGCAAAGCAAGAATCCAACTCTCTGGTTAACAAATTGGGCCCCTGAACCCAGGGATGTATATTGGAAAAATCTGGCTATACCCTTTATTTCTCTAAGCATCAGAAAACTTGTGATATCCTTATTGGTGTTTGCATTGGTCTTCTTTTACATGATACCCATTGCTTTTGTGCAATCACTAGCAAATCTGGACGGTCTTGAAAAAGTTGCTCCTTTCCTTAGGCCAGTGATTGAATTGTAAGTAAGCCTTCCTTTGTTTTATAATCATTATTTTTGTGGTTCATTGTAACATGACCCAGCATAAGGATATTTAGATACGTCAGAGCAATCAATCAGTCAAAATGTTGAACTTCAATTTTCACTAGTTGTTGTATATTATGCCATGTGTTTTAATTCATGACAGTTATTCTCACTCTATCTGGACTATGGATAATATGACTTTCCCTTTTACAACATTCATAGTTTTAATTTAGAAATATTATAGTCAGTTTTAGGTGGGGATGTGAGAGGCGGTTGCAATTGCATATGTTAAATAATTGGATTTGATTGGATAAGTCCACAACTGTCAAAAGAGACGTCATGATTTTCAAGGTTGTTTAATTGTAATTGCATACCAAAATATTTTTTTTTTTTAGTTTGAAAATGGGCAATACTGTGCTTCTGGCCATCTTTCATGTAATTGATATTTTCTAGTTGGCTCGAATCTGCACACTAGTAAGCAAATCCTCACATTCTCATTATAGAAGTACAGAAGTAAGATGAGACCTTCTCTAAGGTATGGGGCATAGTTGTTATTGTTGCTACAAATATCAAATAGTTTACTGCTAACTGTGGCCTTGGTTCACATATTTCTGTTACATAGGAAATTAGCATCTAGCCTGTTCTTGATGTATTTCATTACAGACCCATGTTTTTCACCGTCTACATTAGAATGTGGTTATCACTAAAAATTTGAACTGTCATGAACAATAAACTAATTTTATTTAAGACCATGTTCTACTCTAGTCAGTTTTACGTGATAAGGTAGGGCTGTGTTCTGCTTCCAAACTGTACTTAGCTACCAGTCAAGTTGGTTGTTTAAAGTTATATGGTATACCCTCAAGACGTAATCTGTCAAATTTTAACCTGTGAGTTCTGGATTACGTCCATTTTCACCTATCTTGGTTGCTGTCATGGTTTGTTTGGAACTACAATGTGCATTTTTGATTTATTAGAATTTCACTTTGTGATCATCCTTACAAGTACAAACATCATATTTGTGATGTTGTGCAGGAAACTCATCAAGTCATTCTTACAGGGTTTCCTTCCTGGTCTAGCCCTGAAAATCTTTTTGTACATCCTTCCTAGTGTTCTAATGATAATGTCGAAAATTGAGGGACATGTAGCAGTATCAGTACTAGAACGGAGGACTGCTGCAAAATACTACTACTTTATGCTGGTGAATGTATTCCTAGGAAGTATTGTGACGGGAACAGCTTTTGAACAACTTGATTCTTTCCTTCACCAATCGCCTACCCAGTAATGTTCCATATCTGTGACTTTGTAATTATTCTTTAACACTTTACGTTTAAATTTACATTAATGGTTTCTTTACTTCAATTTTGTCCATGTTATAGCACAAATTTAAGAATGTCAATTTCAAACATTATCAAAGCTCTTATTTTGAAATTTGAATCCTTTAATTTCTTATATTCTTGGAACTGTTTATTCTTAATAACTATCATTGGATGGCATAATATCATGTCCATTGCTGTGAATGTTGTGTGTAAGATAGGCCTATGCTAAACAATTGTTTTATAAGTTGGTATGGCCATTTGAGGTCAGCTATGTACTTCACTATCTATGGTTAAGTTAGCTCTAGCTTTTGTTAACCAATACTAACCAGACGTTATGTTTTGGTTATTCAATTGAGAATACATTCATTCATATTCTAAAGAAAACATTACAAGCAAAAACTTGAGTAAAACATAGCAGCCTATATAATATAGACCAGATAAAGTTGCAACATTGATATACGTATACCACCAGTAGAAGAGTTTGAGAGAGTGATCCTTGTTGCACCAAACAAATAAAATCCTTGTTTATTTGTGGAAATGGACAAAATTGTTCTGAAGGACTTTTGCTCTGTGAAAAAATCATTAGTAGCCAATTTTACTTTTGCAAAAATCTTACAACCGGCTCAAATTATAAAAATAATAAAAAATAAAAAACTGTATTAGTTTTTTTAACTACTACTATTATTTTATTTTTCTCAAAATAAGTTCCTTTAGTCCAGTTCTTTTTTTCTTTTTGCTTCAAGAATAGAAACTTGGAAAATACAATAATTCCTAAAGATCTGTTGCTTATTTTGCCCTTATTCTGTTTCTTTTGTTTTCTTGTCTCAATTATATATTCTATATCTCAGTTAAAACTTGTTCTTTGTTGCAGGATTCCACGGACAATTGGGGTATCAATACCAATGAAGGCTACTTTTTTTATTACATATATCATGGTTGATGGGTGGGCTGGCATTGCTGGTGAGATTCTTCGGTTGAAGCCTTTGGTCATTTTTCACCTTAAAAACATGTTCTTGGTGAAAACTGAGAGGGATAGAGAGAAGGCGATGAATCCTGAAGGTATAGATTTTCCAGAGACTCTTCCAAGTCTTCAGCTGTACTTCCTTCTGGGGATTGTGTACGCCGTGATTACTCCAATCCTTGTTCCATTTATATTGGTCTTCTTCGGATTTGCGTACTTTGTTTACCGTCATCAGGTTTGTTCTCTTGGTATCGAAGCTCTAACAGCTGATATTCAATAACTAATAATCTTTATTAATTAATAAATTTCTGAGAAGTTAACTTCATTTCATGCCAGATAACTAATAATACCATCACCTTATTAGTAGTTTTTTAATTTTTTTTTTTTTGTATTTCTTATATTAGCTTTTGCGCTTCTTTAATGCACAGATAATTAATGTTTACAATCAACAATACGAGAGTGTTGCTGCCTTCTGGCCACATGTTCACACCCGCATAGTAGCAAGCTTGTTGATATCTCAACTTGTTTTGATGGGTCTACTGAGCACTAAAAAGGCTGCAAAGTCCACCCCTTTTCTTGTGGTGCTACCTATTCTGACTATAGCATTCCACAAATATTGTAAGAATCGCTTTGAGCCTGCATTCAGAAAGTACCCACTTGAGGTAAGCTCCACAGTCTTGTAGCAGAACAGTGGAAATAACTTAAAAATCCATAATTCTCTAAATTAATGTTTAACGGCCTATTTACCTATATATATGCTTGCCCAAAGTAAACAAAATATCCAAAATCACACTTTCATGAACACCACATCCCACCATATCATAGTTAGGTTTGAGAAACCCTTAGTCTTGTCATTTAGTATCCATGACCCACCCAAATTAGATTCACGGGTCAGTGGGGGAAAAGGACATGGCTTTCCGTAAATAGAATGATGAAAATATTTGTTAAATTTTCCTTTGAAGTATGTTTGGATAAGGTCTTATAACAGGGGATTTTGGTTATAATAGTTTTATAATCTTTTGTTTGGGCATACCAGAAAGGTTATGGCATTCAGATGGCTATCAAATTTTAGTATCCCTCTTTAGCTACTCAATGACTAGAAATGCATCCAATCATTTTTCTATTATCAAAAACCTTAAGTCTACTATTTTGCTCTTGCAAAAAACATAGCATACTATTTTGCTCCTATTATATCTCTTTGGTGAAGGATTATACGACCCTTAATATATGCATCCTATTCAAATGGGTGCCCATATTCCTCTCTCCCCCCTCCCAAAAAAACACAAATGCAGCCAGGCAGATAGACACCAACAAAATTCAAAATGCTTTTCATGAACTAATACCAATTCTTAACATACCATAAAATTTCTCTTGTTCTTTTCAGGAAGCCATGGAAAAGGACGCAGAGGAAAAGGGTTCTGAATCTGACCTCAATTTAAAGTCTTACTTATCTGACGCGTACTTGCACCCCATTTTCCACTCTTTTGAAGAAGCTGATAAAAACCTGACTCATCACATCACCAGTCCTCCAGCTAGCGAACCTAGTTCCCACTCCACACGCCATCAAGACGAAACTGAGATGCATAACGTCCACCACGACAATTTTCAACCACTTGGCCATGCGTATCATCACTACGAGGTTGAACCTTCTGGTAATGCATACCACTACGAAGTTGAGCCTCCTGGTAATGCATATCACTATGAAGCTGAATCACTTGGAAATGCATATCATTATGAAGTGGGATCACCTGGAAATGCATATCATTATGAAGCTAAATCACCTGGAAAGGCAAATCACGATGAAGTCGAACAACACTATAATCTGTTTCTGTATGATGTTGAGTCAACACATCATGGCTATCATTATTGACTTTTCCTCAAGTTTTATTCTTAGTAGTGTTGTGCTTCAATTACAAAGCCTAACCAGTTTCGCTGATATTAGTCACATTAATTTTTTCTTTGTGACATCCTCTGTAATTATATTATGTTAATACAAGTGTTTTGGTTTTGAAGTTGCTTGTTATCTAAGAAATACAAGTCTCTCAAAATATTATTTTAAGAGTAACATAAGACTTGGTTTAGGGTTGATTACTACTGTTTGCATCTTTTGTAGTATCATTTAGTGCATTTGGACTTTTAAACACACCTAATCATTTTCGATGCATAGCTTATGAGCCTCAATTATTGCATTAGTGAGTTAAATACGTTGTGCTAGAAATAAGTTATATTTAAGTAAATAAAATTTTAGAGCGTGTTTGAACTTTCAATTGCATCAAATACGTCAAACTCACTAAACATTCTAACCGAACAAGCACTTAAAAGGGTTCACATTTGCTCAAATATCTTTGTTGACGTTTGATTTTGTCCAGTTGTTCTGCTGGCCGTCCGGGAAGAATATCTGTACAAAAGTCCTAACGGCTTAGGCCGTCGGTGGACTCCTCCGGTGTGAGTGTTAGTGAAGGTTTCAAGATAGATCAACAATGGAGGATTGAGTATCTAGTATAGTAGAACAATGTGTGTAACCCTTACCTTCACTATTGACCGGATATTTATAGCACTTACTTAACACTTACCAGTCTTATTAGGAATGTCAATCGGAGAAGTAGTAATGGAATAGGTAAGCGGCTATCCTAAATCTCTTAGGATGCAAGACTCCTATTCAAATTCGGATTATATATAATAAATCATTGCTATCCCAATGAATTTAGGAACTGTACTCAAGTCTATTGGACTTTGGAGTCCTCATGATAAACTGCCAAGCCGATGGTCCGTTAGGCCTAGCCCAATACGAATTACCTAATCAGGCCTGACGAAATATCCATCCTAACATTGCCCCCCACTCTTCCAGTATATAAATGTGCTGGAGGAGTAGAATAAAACATTCCGAAGATATATGTAAGCGGACAGATCCATAGGAAAATTAACTCTTCGGGACTCTAGATGTATGGACACCGGAAACATCATACCGAAGGCAAACTCTCACTAAACGTTACATATGAATCCAGGGGCAACGTAACAGAGGAGGAAAATTCCTTCGAGAGCTAGAAAGCATCAAATCGAAGGGAAAACGCCTTCGAAAACACAAGGGCGTTTGTTCGAAGGGAAAGCTTTGTCGGGAGCCCAGAGGCACCAGACCGAAGGGAAAACTCCTTCGAGAGCCCAGAGACATCAGATCGAAGGGAAAATTTCTTCGAGAGCCCGAAGGCATCAGATCGAAGGGAAAACATTCGGGAATCCGGATGTATCGAACCGAAGAGAGATCATTCGGGAACCCGGAGGTATCGAACCAAAGAGAGATCATTTGGGAACCCGGAGGTATCGAACCGAAGATAGATCATTCGGGAACCCAGATCCTTGTACCCAACAAGTCCAAGACTTTGTCACTCAACCCAGCCAGCCCGACCCATCAGCTTGTGCAAAACACTTCGTGTTCCATTTTGAAATTCAAAAATCAGTGCTGGACAACTGACAATGAGCACACGGGCCAGGGCATTTATTACGCCGCCATACATATTGCAAACGCGACCCATCTGTTGGATCAAACTTATCCGGACCGTTGAACGTTGCATAAGATAGGTAAAATCAATCAATCGCCATTTTACCGGAAACAGTTATTTCTGAACAAGAAAGTCGTCTGAGAGAAATTCCCATCCCCCGCTCAAGATTTCATCGTGCTCGACCTGCTCTCATATGATATCGACCCATCGATCTTCCTCTCAGCACCAAGTAAGTTCTTTGCCCTCTACTCTCCAATACTTCACAATGGTTAAAAATACACAAAACACGAGAGCACATGCTTCGTATTCCCGGGTTGAAGACGAAGTCACAATCGCCGAACCGGGGATCCCAGAAGGTCAACCGTGGAAGCCCATAGTTATCGAGCGAATGAAAGATGTAAAAGAGTATAATAGGATCAAATATTTCACCCTCTTATATAGAGTAGCGAACACCCCCTCTTCCATCCGAAACCACCACTTCGACTTAGTCCAAACAAAGTTTTAAATCCCCGAATCATACGAAATTAAAAGGCCTGGAGCCGGTGAAAGAATGTATTATCAGCTCGAGGGGGGATGGATTCTTATTCATCGATAGATGTTGATCTACGGGGTCCGATTCCCTCTTCAGCCCTTCATACTAGAGTTACTGCATGTGACAGGACTTAGCTTGAACTAGCTCTCTCCCAATTCCTTTATCCACCTGAATAGCTTCATCGCCTTCTGTCTCTCTGAGTCGACCCCCCCAACCATTGACTTCTTTTTTCAATTCTTTTCAATCACTAATACCAAGGAAAAATGATTCTTCCAAGTAATAAAGAACCCTAGAAGAAAAACCTTAATGGAGACCCCATCGAGTAATAAGGGGTGGCACGGAGACTGGTTTTTCATTAGGGGACCGGACATTAAGATGGTAGGACCTTAGGCAGACCCGAACAAAGACTAGCTGAATCCGAAGAGGATATCTCGAGCACGGTTGGAAGCATTCGAGATCTTGTACTCCAAGAGACCGTCTATGAAGTGGAATCGGGTTTTTCTTAATGACCAAGACTGGTTATATTCCTTTGGTTGTAAGTCCTTTTTCGTGCTTGTTTATTCGTTCTGTATCAGTTGAGATACTCATTTATTTTGATTGTGTGGCAGTGGCCGATCAAGAAAAAAAATCCCAACAATGAAGCTATCCTCGAGGCAGCTGGATCCCCAAGGGTGAAACTGAGCGGAGCCGAGAAAGTGAAGGTGGCCCGTAATTTGAGGGCGGCTAAATCCAAAAGCCTTGCAGAAGAAGCCCCTGTTCCGAAGTGGTGACAGTGCCCTCCCCGATGACTAACACTGCAGAACCTTCACGAGAGGATGCCATTGTTTTCGAAGAGCCTACGCCAGAAAAACCGAAGACGAAGAGAAGAAAGTTGGTGTTGAAGTCCTCATTGGAGGCAAGAGCTAAACCAGCCCCACTTCCTCCCCCTTCTCCAAGCAACCAACCTAAGCTGGCCCTCACTGGACAACCGGGATAAATGCCTGTTCCTCTTCAAACCACTACAAGGGATGTCCCCGAGGAATAGGAGCCTCTAAATGCACAACAAGAAGACCCTGCCATTCCTCCAGTGACGGTCAAAAAGAGAAGAACCGAGCAGGGATCGAATCCAAATAGCCTAGGTTCTTCTATGGTTCCCTTTGCTGCAACCGGGTATGAAGATGCCGATCTGAAAACGTTGATGGAAATGTTATTTTTCTTTCATGCAAAGGTGAAACCTTTTCCCTGATTTGCCTTTTGGTCTTGATTTACAATAGTCCTCCATTGCCTAATAATTCGAACATCGTGTTGCAGGGAAATGCCATTCTCCTGCGAGTGTTTGATGAGCAGAAGGCTCTAGAGAGGAAACTCGAAGAAAGTCACAGCGAGCGTGCCGAGGTGGTGAAGAATCATCAGAAAACTCGGGAGCAGCTGAAAGCTCTTCATGAAGCCTTCCACATCATGAAAAAGCACTGTTGAATTGGCTGAGGCTAAGGAGCTCAAGAGAGTTCTTCTTGAGAAGAATTAGGTCGAGTTTGAAGCCCAAATCCAGAGGCAAAAGGAGCTCCTTGATCAAGCTGAAAGCCTTACCACTCTTCAAACTGATCAGATGAAGAATCTCAAAGACAACATTGAACTGATTGTCGAAGGTTGGGCTGCTAAGGAAGCCGATTGGATGAAAGGGCCGATAGCTTCTGCTTCCCCGAGCATCTTAACTCCCGAGCTCAAACAAAAAATCATTGACGAGTACAAGACCTCAGACGAGTTTCAAACTAATATCTATGCATCCGTGGTGAACGAGTTTAATGACGGCTTCGAATTGCTCGGGAACTTGTTAGGGGAAAAGGGTCATGATCCCGATCAGTTAGGAATTGTAATTCCTAATGATTAGATGTATTGTCGGGATCATTGTTAATGTATTATAAACATGAAATTTAAAGAAATCACATTTTTGTTATAACTGACTGATTTACGATCTATTGTCTTTTCTCATGAGTTAAGTCTTTTCATCCGCATATATAACTGTTTACTTATACTACTTTTCCCCCCTTTAGTTGGATCGGAGGTGTACTCGATGAGGCTAAGAGATAAAACGAAAGTGTTTGTATCAAAACAACAATACAGAAGGAAGATATAAAAGATTCTCATTAATATCAAAAAGATAACATTTATCTGTTAAAAACATAACCTCGAAAAATGGCCTAAGTAAAAATCCTATCGGCTTTAAATATAGCCTCAAAATTTGACTAAGTACAATACATAAACTACTGATAATACCTACGAAGCCGAACAGTATGCCAAGTATTTGGAACCCTCTTTCCATCCATGCATTGAAGCTTGTAAGTGCCAACCCTTAAGACTTCGATCACCAGATACGGGCCTTCCCTCGTAGGCATTAATTTTCCAGTCTCTCGAGGTGTGGATGCCTCGACTTGCCGAAGGACCAGATTGCCGACGTTGAACGACCTCTTCTTAACATTTTTATTGAAGTGTCGAGCAGTTCGTTGTTGATATGTAGCCAGTCTAAGGACTACTGAATTGCGCTTCTCTTCCAGCAAGTTGAGATTCTGTCGAAGCCCTTCGCTATTGAGAATTTCGTTGAAGTTTAGGACTCGGGGTGTAGGTACCCCAATCTCAATAGGTATAAGAGCTTCGGAACCATAGGCCAATTTAAAGGGTGTTTTCCCGGTAGTAGTCCGAGGGGTTGTTCGGTAAGCCCATAAAACATGTAAAAGCTCTTTGGGCCATGCTCCTTTTGCGTCTTCCAATCTTCTTTTTATGCCGTGAAGGAGTGTTCTGTTAGTGACCTCGACCTGACCATTAGCTTGAGGATGAGCCATTGAAGTTCGACGATATTGGATGTTAAGCTCGACCAAGAATCCTTTGAACATCCTTCTGAAGAACTGAAGCCCATTGTCGGAGACCAAGATCATTAGAATGCCGAACCGGTAGACTACTTGCTCTTTGAAAAATTGGAGACAGGTGTGCTCGGTGATTCTGGCGAGGGGTTTGGCTTCTACCCACTTTGTAAAGTAATCAACGACCACAACCACAAATTTTACTTGTCCTTTACCTTGTGGAAGCGGGCTCAGGATGTCTATTCCCCAGACAGTAAAATGTATTGGGGAAAGTATCGAAGAAAGCTATTCAGGAGGTTGGTGTGGAACAGATGCAAAAAGTTGGCACTTGTGACATTTTTTGACAAAGTCTTTGGCGTCCTCGAGCATAGTTGGCCAAAATTATCCTTGTCGTAGAATTTTATGGGCAAGTGGCTTTGCTCCCACGTAGTCCCCGCAGATTCCTTCATGAACTTTCCGAAGAGCATAATTAGATTCCCTTGGGTCGAGACATCAGAGCAACGGGGAAGAATAAGATCTTCGGTATAGTTGATCATTAACGATGCAATATTTGGCATATTTGTATTTTATTCTCCGGGCCGAAGACTTATTCTCAGGCAGTTCACCAGTTAGAAGGAATTTGTGAATTGGGGTCATCGAAAAATCTTCCTGTTCAATATCCATAACTATCTGAACCATGGTGCTCGGATGCTGAAGTTCTTCCAAATATACCGATCCCTCTAACTCCCCTTGGTCGGTTGTTGCCAATTTGGAGAGAGCATCAACCATTGTGTTTTTCGATCTGATCACGTCTATAATCTGGTGCTTTGGGAAGAATACCAACAACGACCGTACCAGTTGAAGATACGCTTATAAGTGAACTTCTTTCGCTTCATACTCCCCCAAGACTTGTTTTACTACCAGCTGAGAATCGCTGTAAATTGCCAAGTTCTTCACTTCCAGACTTCGTGCCAGTTTCAATCCTGCCACTAATGCTTCATATTCAGCTATGTTGTTAGTGGCTATGAACCCAAATTGTATTGATTGTTGTACTCTGAAACCTTCAGGAGAAGTGAGAATTACGCCTACACCGCTCCTTTTCCCGGTAGCAGACCTATCTATGAATAGTGTCCATACCGACTTTTCAGTAACCTTTTTATGAACCACATCATCTACGTCCTTGTTTTTTAACTCTTCGGGGAAGGAACACTCAATGATAAAGTTGATGAGTGCATGCGCTTTAATGGCCATCCGAGGGCGAAACTCTATGTTGAACTGACTCAGCTCTATAGCCCATGCTGTCAGCCTTCCCGATGACTCTGGTCTGTAAAGGATTTTCCAAAGAGGTTGATCTATGAAAACGAGGATAGTCCGACCCTAAAAATAATGTTGAAGCTTTCAATTAGAGATAACTAATGCGTAAGCCAACTTCTCTAGAATTGGGTACCGAGTTTTAGCATCTCGAAGAGCATGACTTACGTAATAAACAAGTTTTTGCCCTTGTGATTGCCAAAGATGTGGCAGACAAGTATAGTTGTAGCCTGTAGGTCCTCTTCAGGAAGTGCTTTACTCAATATCGGAGGAGAAGAGATATATCTTTTAATCTGGTCAAAAGCTTCTTGGCAGTCTTTGTTCCATAGAAATGTCTTCTGATTCTGTGCTCCCTTCAAAGAGCCGAAGAAAAGGAAACACTTCTCGGCCAAACGTACCACAAACCGTCGCAGAGCTGCCAACCTCCCAGTCAACCGTTGAATTTCTTTAAAGTTCTTCAGCGGTTGCATTTCAAGGATAGCCGATATCTTTTCGGGTTTGTTGTCAGCCTTCCCGATGACTCTGGTCTGTAAAGGATTTTCTGAAGAGGTTGATCTGTGAGAACGAGGATAGTCCGACCCTGAAAATAATGTCGAAACTTTCGATTAGAGATAACTAATGCGTAAGCTAACTTCTCTAGATTTGGGTATCGGGTTTCAGCATCTCGAAGAGCATGGCTTACGTAATAAACAAGTTTCTGCCCTTGTGATTGCCAAAGATGTGGCGTACAAGTATAGTTGTAGGTCCTCTTCAGGGAGTGCTTTACTCAATATCGGAGGAGAAAAGATATATCTTTTAATCTGGTCAAAAGCTTTTTGGCAGTCTTCGTTCCATAGAAATGTCTTTTGATTCTGAGTTCCCTTCAAAGTGCCGAAGAAAGGGAGACACTTCTCGGCCAAATGTACCAAAAACCGTCGTAGAGCTGCCAACCTCCCAGTCAACCGTTGAATTTCTTTAAAGTTCTTCGGCGGTTGCATTTCAAGGATAACCGATATCTTTTTAAGATTTGCCTCTATCCCTCTTCGGCTAACCATATATCCTAGAAATTTGCCTGACCCGAGGCCAAATGTGCATTTAGTGGGGTTAAGTCTCATGTTGTTTGATCTAACATTCTCGAAACATTCTCTCAGGTCGGATATGTGATATTCTTCCTTCATGCTTCGAACAATCATGTCGTCGACATAGACTTCCATATTCCTCCTGATCTGACTGTTGAATACCTTATTCATCATTCTCTGATAAGTAGGTCCCGCATTGATTAAGCCGATATGACTTTGTACGCGTAGATAGCTAGTTGTGTGATGAAGGCTGTCTTCGGGATATCGCTTTCATGCATAACAATTTGATTATATCCCGAGAAGGCATCTAGAAAGCTCATTATGATATGTCCCGAAGTGGAGTCGATCAGTTGGTCGATACTCGGGAGAGGGTAATAATCTTTCGGGCACTCTTTGTTCATATCTGTATAATTCACGCACATCTTCCACTTCCCATTGTGCTTTTTAACCAATACCACGTTGGCGAGCCATTCTGGATAAGTGATTTCAAAGATGAAGTCAGTAGCCAAAAGTTTATCGATTTCATTATCGATTACTTGTTGTCTCTCGGGAGCTATGTTCCTCCGCTTTTGTTTCACCGGTTTTGAGTTCGGGTTTACACTAAATTGGTGCACGACCACGGTCTGATCGATGCCTGACATATTGGTTGGGACCCAGACAAAGATGTCGGAGTACTCTTGTAAAAGAGCCACTAGCCGAGTCCTCGTTTCATCCTGAAGGCCGATTCTAATCTGCACAGTTTTGTCATCATCCTCTGGGAATAACGGAACCTCAACCGTGTCTTCAACAGGTGTTGCGATTGGCTCAGTACACCCCTCGGTGAAAGGTTCGAGCTCGATCTTCAAAATGGCTTTCTGCCTGTTATCAGTAATAGAGGACGTCTGAATGGTCTGTAGATAACACCTTCGGGAAAGGTCCTGATCGCCAACTGATTCCCCAATCCCATTTTTCGTTGGAAACTTCATCTTTAGATGTGGGATTGAGGTTATTGCTTTAAGTGCTGACAAGGTTGTTCTTCCCAAAATAGCGTTGTAGTTACTTTCCACCTGAACTACGTAGAAACGGACCATAATGGAAGCTTGTTTCGGGGCAGTCCCGAAGATCACGGGCAATTCAATCGTCCCTGCTAAACGGACTGGGTTATTTCCAAACCCGTATAAGGGAGACTCATTGCAAATCTCCAGCTTTCTTCCCCCAAAGTCCAGTCGATTGTATGCCCGGCTATAGAGTACATCGACTGAACTCCCGTTATCAACAAGCATCCTCTTTATGTCCATGGTTCCGACCTGGGCTGTAATAACCAGTGCGTCCTGGTGGGGAGTAACCATTCCCGATGGGTAGTTATCGTCGGAAAAGGTTATGGGGTCGGTGTTGATGTCATGCGGTTTCCAGACACTTGATGAACTTCTCTCCCGAAAGCCTTTCTTTTTCGGTTAAAGAAGGCGGATATTGACCCTCCCGAGATGACATCAACTGTAACGACCGAGAATTTTAAGTTACATTATAAATAAAATTAAGAATTTAATTTCTAATTAAGTTGTGTGAATTAATTTAAACATTTATATAGTGGTTTGACTATTTGACTATTTGGTTAGTTTTGGTAAAGGAAGTCCGATTAATGGATTTATTAAATTAACGAACTAACTTAAGATTATTTTGTAAGAAACCCTAATTACATATTCGACTAATATTGAATATGGTAAATTGGTTTATGTAAATTAAATTAAATTTGATTATTAAATTGTTCCTTAATTAATTAAACAAGCCCAATTAATTAAATTAAGTGATGGACTTGTGGAAATTTCTATATGATTGAGTATTTTATTAATCTAGCACAATGTTTTAATTAATTGGGAGCCTAGTAAATTAATTTAGTTGCCCAACATTTCAATGGATCAAATGAGTATTCATGGCCCAAACAAATTAATTCCAAGCCCAAATTTTTGACCCATTTGCAATAAATTCTAGAAGGCTTTAATTTGTAAATTTTGGAATAAAAATTAAATGGAAAATGGGGTTAATTCAAGAGGATGATCGGTGGAATGGGTAGAGTACTTGGACTCCAAAATTTATTCAAATTGATGGTTGATGTAGTGTGTGGAACACTCAGTACCTTTTGCTAGCATTTTTGGAAATGGTTGATGTCCGTTATATACATATATGTGTTATATGTATAAATTTATGCTACTATAAATAGAAGACTTGGGTTATGTGTTTGAGGTTACAAAAAATTTGGCAAGAGTTCTCTATAGAAAGTTAGTGAGTCTAGTGAGTTAGCTAGTGAGTTTAGTGAGTTTTAAAGCTAGAAAGCTAGTGAGTTCATAGTGAGTTTAACCGAGTCCAACCGAGTCAAGCTTAGGTCAAGTCTTGGAGGTTCATCTCCTACTTTGGAAGGAAGAGAAAGCAAGCACACAAAACAAAAAGGTTAGAAAACCCTAAAAACCCTAGTTATGCTTGTTATGTGATTTAAATAAGAAATAAATGGTAAAAATACCATCTTTATATTCTTTAAGTCTAGATCTGTGCTAGATATGTTAAATAAGTGTTTCATGGATTTTTGGTATGGATCCATAAGCATTTATGTGAAAAAACTTAGCAAAAGTTGTAAAATGATGTTTATCGAAAAATTATAAACCGAGTAGTCTCATTCCCGGAATTACTGTTCATGATCCGTAAGTCGGAATCATAATATGTCAATTTTGTATGCTAGATCTTGAAGTCACGATTCCAACAATATAAAGTATAGCACCATCGGAGTTATAGAACTTAGTAAGAGACCACAAAACTAGGCAGAATCTGGAAACATTAGAAGTCTACTGTCGGTTTTTCTTTGGTGAACCGGTTGGAACATTCCGGCGACCGGTTCACCACTTTTTCGGCCGGTTCCGGTAAAGGCCCGAATTAGAAAGTTGCTTGGAATTTCGTGTAATATTTTATAAAATTTAGTTGGAATTTTTAGTATGTAATTTGGTAATTTCTATAATTATTAAATGATTAAAGCTAACTAATTACATGAAAAATTGTTAAAAGTATTTTTAAATGTTGGAAAATGTTAATCACCCTACTTACTTATCATTCAAGTTGTATTAAATAGTAAGTAAGGTTAAATAAAGAAAAAAAATATTTTTAATACTTTTTGAGGTGATAATGTACACTAGTTGGATGCTAATTGACTAATAATTGAAGAAAATTGTTATTAAATTATTATTCAATAATAAATGGGGTATTTAAACTATATCATATTATTTAATGAAGGAAAATAATTATTTATTATTTAATTGATAATTAAATAATAAATAAAGGAAGTAACTAAGTAATTATTATTTTATTTATATTAAATAGTAATTAAATTATGAGAAAGTGTTTAAACTAATTATTTATTATTTAGTTTAGAGTAAATAATGAATAAAGAAAATTAATTAATTAATATTTAATTAACATTAAATAATAATTAAAGAGGGTTAATTGCTTACTATTTAATATATTAAATAGTAATCAAAGCATGTTAGAGTGAATAGTATAATTATTTATTATTTAATTAAGATTAAATAACGAGTATGGATAATTAATTAATTAATTATTATTTAATTCATATTACATAATAATTAAATGGTAATTAAGTGGAATAAAATTATTACTTAATCGGAAGAATATTATTGAGTAGTTAAAAATATTGATAATATTAATAATTAACTATTAAATGATAATAGTTAATAATTAAATCATTATTCAAGAATTAATAATGATATGTAATTAATTTAAAATATTGTTAAAGGATTAATAATATTGTTTAGCATTTAATTAAACTATTAAATAATAATAGTTAAGAGTTAATCCATTATTAAATAAATAATAATGATAAATAAAGATTTAAAATATTATTAAAGAATTAATAATATTGTTTAACAAGTAATTAACTATTAAATAATAATAGTTAAGGGTTGAATCATTATTAAATAATTATTAATGATGCGTGAGGATTTTAAATATTATTAAATGGTTAATAATATTGAAGAACAATTAAATTATTATTAAAATCATTAATAATAATGAGAAGTCAATTAAAATATTATTAAAGGGTAATAATACTAGCAAGCAATTAAATTATTATTAAAAGATGAATAATAACGATCAAGGTAAACTATTATTAAAAATGAATTAATAATAGTAATGATTATTTATAGTGTTATGTAACAATTAAATAACATTATAAGTTATTACTAATTAATAGTAAGAGTTTAAAATATTATCCAACACAGGTAATATTATGATAAATCATTGAGTAAAATGATGTGATTAAGTTAAACCAATGGTATGGTCAATTAATGACTAATTAGTTGTTAGACCTAAACATAAATAAGGTCCAGGCATTAATGTAGTGATATTAAGAAATGTCAGAACTGTATAGTGTGTACAAAAGATTTACGGTGTTGAATATGAAACACTGAGTCAAGTCAACGGGAGACTAAAATATGAAATTAACCCTATTGATTTAAAAGGGGACGATAAGAAGAAATAAATATATTTAAAGATTTAGTATTGAGTCAAACTATGACTGATATTGTGCACCGTTGATCTCACATACTATATAGGTGATGCAAAGAACGTGAAAGATTAGCGTAAGCTGGTTATACAAGTCTAGACAAGTTTTTCAGAACCTGTTGCATTATGTATCTGAATTAGAATACTATAAAATTATTATGTGTGCATATGTTATTATGTGCAATAATGTGGTAATGTGTTTTTGTGATAGAAGTTAAAATAAACTGTTGATATACAGTAGATGATTAAGTTGATTGTTCTATATATATTGAACTGTTTAGACTTACTGAGCCGTTGTGCTCATCATTGCTTAAAACAAAACATTACAGAAAAGCTTAAGGAAGCTGATTACTCTGGTAGAAGCGAAGATGAAGATTGACTATCAAGTCATCAAGATCAAAGCGTAGGTGCTTTTATAGTAAAACTCTGCGATATAATAAATTATCTCTGTGGGTATTACTTGTAAAGATTTTTATGTCTTAAATGTGCTATAGATTAGCAAACCGAAATGTTAAAAGAACATATATAGATTATTTTAAATCATTTTCAGATGTTGTCCTTTATGTATAAGGGTGACATGTTGGTATGCTAAATCATTATTAATATGATTAGAAAGTGTAATAAAAATATTTAAAGATTTCGATTCTGGAATAGAATGATATTGAAAATTTTACCCATTTAAAGTTTAATACCTGGTGTATAGTAATAATTGTATTTGCTTGTGGTTTATAAGTCAAATATAATTAGTTTAAACTCAGGATTGAGGTTACTTTTAACGGACCAGATCCGGGGTTATTGGAGCCGAATTTTGGGGTCGTTACAGTTGGTATCAGAGCTGATAAGTTATAGTTCTTAGGTAGCAGTACCTTAGGCTATAATCGTGAAAATATATTGAAAGACAGTGAAAGGATAAACTCATATAGAGTTTAAGCAATAAGAGTTGGATATATGAAATTCATAAAGAAGAAAATAAGGTATATTTTAGGAGATTCAAAGGATGATCTTTATGGACGTATTCGAAATGAATGAAAAAGAATTAGAGAACACTTGATTCAAGAATTTAAAAAAAAAGAAGGATCGTAAAGTAAAATGAGTAAAGACGAGTGAGAAGATGGTAGAATTAAACGATTATAGAATAAATAAGAAATTGTAAAGTGAAATCAATTATAAAATAAGATCATGGTGATCAGAGTAAAATCATGGAATGACAGATGGTCTGTGAAATGATTAAGAGGATGTGTAGGTAGCATGATGCTATAAGAAGGAAGATATTATGAAATAGTAAGAGGTGAACTCGTAAAGCGTTGTATGTGATAAGGTATGAATTGACAAAATTCATATCAAGTAAAGAGAAGTTAGAGGTTTGTGGGGTTTTAATTGAGGACTCATGTTAGTAGCTGAGTTGTATTATTCCTTGTATGGGCAGGGAATGTGTGTTTGGTTTTAAACCGCTTAGCTTCCTATATTGATATAGTGGTTGAGTTGAACAGTCCTTTGTATGGGCAGGGGATTTGTTCTTGGTTTAACGACCGCTTAACTTCTTATATTGATTAGTAGCTGAGTTGACCAATTTCTTGTATGAGCAGGAGATTGTGTTTGGTTTGACGACCACTTGACTTCCTATAGTGATAATCAATTGAAACTTGGTATCGCGCTTTCGTTATATGTATATTGAAAAAGTGATTATTTTCTCATGTGTATAACAGATAGGTAGAAGATGTTAAGATAAGTTCGTGTTCTGAAAATCGACACCTATGGTAAGTTCGTGACTCATAGTCATATGGTGGAGCCCTTCAGCGACTGAGCGACTTTGGCCTGACTAGGACAAACTCCTCAAACTATATGATTGTGGTAAGTTCCTGAGCCAAAATACGTGATAAGTTTGATAAACAGTGAGTGCAGGTAGAGTTAAGTAGCAAGATTTAAGCTATACTAGATATAGTTATTAAGCTGGAAAAGATGAGGAAAATTTTGAGGTATTTTGAGGTTTTAGGATATTCCAAATCTTCTAGCTATGCTAGACCTTGAAATTCTTAAAATCGTGCTAAATTCGCACTTTTGTGCTTTTGAAAATATCGAAATGTGTTTTAGAAATCATTAATGCATTTAGTGCAGAGATGATAAACGATGGAGTCATCAATGCAGAGTAGCCTAGTGTTGGATGTAATATAAGCCCACTATGGTATGATGTAGTATGACAAAGTCATAAAATAATTTTCAGTATTTTGAAAACGTTTAAAGAAGAGTCTATACTAATTGTTTCGGCTAGACAAATTGATATGAAAACATCAAAATATATTTCTAAAACGTCAACACACTATGTGGTGTGTATATGACAAATGACGGAATCCTCAATGTATTTTCTGTGAAGGTACGGTATCATGATATCATAAAGTAATTTGCACCATAATGATGACGTCAAAATTACTATTGATAGAATCCTCAACGTACTGTGCCAAAATGCGGTATCATGAAGTCATAAAATAATTTTTCATTTTCGCTTAAAATGGTTTAAAAAGTTCACGAGTTTATGGTTCATGAACAGTTTATTACAGTAGTCTAGGCCATTTGATTCGGCTAGACAACTTTTAATCTGAAGTGATGAACTTCGAAATTTTATTGCACGTGTGTGCTCTTGAAGAGTTTTAAAGTTCCGATTGATATCCAAACTATTATTAGTCTAAGCTAATTGATTCGGCTAGACAAAGGTTGAGGTATATTTACAAAATTCAAGTATTTTTAAAAATTATGCCAAATCAAATTATTTTGGTGTGAAATTTTTTAGTAAGTCTGAGGTGAATAATAGCAGAAGCAGATATATTTTTTCAGCATATAGCTCCGACTTCACTTGCAAAGATTAAACGTTATGCATAATGTATGGTACAATAGGGTGATTCCTAATGTAGTATCTTTGGGATGAAATTGTGTTTATAGTCTTATGACTATTAAGAGTTACAGTAAAAATACTTGCTAACTCAATACACAGTTCATGGTCTTTATGACCCCTCAGTCATATTTAAAATTATTTTTAAAGGAATTATTTTTTACTTCCTAGTTATTCAAATTCATTCACAATTATTGATCAATTGTGAGGACTCCCGGGAGATGTTCCAATGTTCTGGACATCGAATGGGTAAAGGGGTAAGTATGTTGTAATTTCAAGGATGGAATTATTAGAAGAATTGGTGAATGTATTGACCCGAAAGTTAATGAGACTGATGAGTATGGTCTTAGGTAATTAATGTGATTTAAGGCTATGCTAATTCTTGGATGAGGAAGTAGAAGATAGTCGATTTGTGAAAATTTTAAGCTTTCGAGGATTCAAGCGAAATTTGAGGTTAAGATATAAAGCTAAACCTGGTAAAGTGATAGACAATCACTGAAAATGAATTAGAGTCCTATCACGAAGGGACTAGGACAATGGTTATAAAACAATAAGTAAAACAATGCCTATGTTAAGGTAATCAATGAGATTGTTCGGAGGGGCAAATGTTGTAAGGATTTGGAAATGAACCAAACTTTAACCAAGAAATTGTGGTGGTAATTCCGAGGATGAAATTATTTTTGGATAAGTCTAAAATTTAATCTGAGGAAAAGATGAATGCATAAGAATGACTAAACATTTAACCTAATTCAAATATTAGGGTTAAAAGAGAAACATGTGTTGGAAGTATAAAACCTAGAATTGGTTGAGTGGGTATATGATAAAGTATACACTAAGTTAGGTATTTATACGGCGTATAGGTACAGAAAACCATATTCACAAATGTAGTGGGAGTTAAAAGAAGAGATGAGGAAGATTTACCCGCATCTTGTTGATTGACCTTATGTTGAAATTTCGGGGACAAAATTCTTATAAGGGGGGGGGGTGGGGGGATGTAAAGACCGAGAATTTTAAGTTACATTATAAATAAAATTAGAAATTTAATTTCTAATTAAGTTGTGTGAATTAATTTATACATTTATATAATTGTTTGACTATTTGGTTAATTTTGGTAAGGGAAGTCCGATTAATGGATTTATTAAATTAACAGACTAACTTAAGATTATTTTGTAAGGAACCCTAATTACATATTCGACTAATATTGAATATGGCAAATTGGTTTATATAAATTAAATTAAATTTGATTATTAAATTGTTCCTTAATTAATTAAACAAGCCCAATTAATTAAATTAAGTGATGGACTTGTGGAAATTTCTATGTGATCGGGTATTTTATTAATCTAGACCAACGTTTTAATTAATTGGGAGCCTAGTAAATTAATTTAGTAACCCAACATTTCAATGGATCAAATGAGTATTCATGGCCCAAACAAATTTAATTCCAAGCCCAAATTTTTGATCCATTTGCAATAGCTTCTAAAAGGCTTTAATTTGTAAATTTTGGAATAAAAATTAAATGGAAAATGGGGTCAATTTAAGGGGATGACAGGTGGAATGGGTGGAGTACTTGGACTTCAAAATTTATTCAAATTGATGGTTAATGTAGTGTATAGAACACTCAATACCTTTTGCTAGCATTTTTGGAAATGGTTGATGTCCATTATATACATATATGTGTTATATGTATAAATTTATGCTACTATAAATAAAAGACTTGGCTTATGTGTTTGAGGTTACAAAAATTTTGGCAAGAGTTCTTCTATAGAAAGTTAGTGAGTTAACTAGTGAGTTTAGTGAGTTTTAAAGTTAGAAAGCTAGTGAGTTCATAGTGAGTTTCACCGAGTCCAACCAAGTCAAGCTTAGGTCAAGCCTTGGAGGTTCATCTCCTACTTTGGAAGGAAGAGAAAGCAAGCACACAAAACAAAAATTTTAGAAAACCCTAAAAATCCTAGTTATGCTTGTTATGTGATTTAAATAAGAAATAAATGGTAAAAATACCATCTTTATATTCTTTAAGTCTAGATCTGTGCTAGATATGTTAAATAAGTGTTTCATGGATTTTTGGTATGGATCCATAAGCATTTATATGAAAAAACTTAGCAAAAGTTGTAAAATGATGTTTATCGAAAAATTATAAACCGAGTAGCCTCATTCTCGGAATTACTGTTCATGATCCGTAAGTCGGAATCATAATCTGTCAATTTTGTATGCTAGATCTTGAAGTCACGATTCCAACAATATAAAGTATAGCACCATCGGAGTTATAGAACTTAAGTTATTAAGGTTTTAGTAAGAGACCCCAAAACTAGGCAGAATCTGGAAACATTAAAAACCTACTGTCGGTTTTTCTTTGGTGAACCGGCCGGAATATTCTGACGACCGATTCACCACTTTTTCGGCATGTTCCGGCAAAGGCCCAAACTGAAAAGTTGCTTGGAATTTCGTGTAATATTTTATAAAATTTAGTTGGAATTTTTAGTATGTTATTTGGTAATTTCTATAATTATTAAATGATTAAAGCTAACTAATTACATGAAAAATTGTTAAAAGTATTTTTAAATGCTGGAAAAATGTTAATCACCCTACTTACTTATCATTCAAGTTGTATTAAATAGTAAGTAAGGTTAAATAAAGAAAAAAATATTTTTAATACTTTTTGAGGTGATAATGTACACTAGTTGGATGCTAATTGACTAATAATTGAAGAAAATTGTTATTAAATTATTATTAAATAATAAATGGGGTATTTAAACTATATCATATTATTTAATGAAGGAAAATAATTATTTATTATTTAATTGATAATTAAATAATAAATAAAGAAAGTAACTAAGTAATTATTATTTAATTGATATTAAATAGTAATTAAATTATGAGAAAGTGTTTAAACTAATTATTTATTATTTAGTTTAGAGTAAATAATGAATAAAGAAAATTAATTAATTAATATTTAATTAACATTAAATAATAATTAAAGAGGGTTAATTATTTACTATTTAATATATTAAATAGTAATCAAAGCATGTTAGAGTTAATAGTATAATTGTTTATTATTTAATTAAGATTAAATAATATTTAAATGGTAATTAAGTGGAATAAAATTATTACTTAATCGGAAGAATATTATTAAGTAATTAAAATATATTGATAATATTAATGATTAACTATTAAATGTTAATAGTTAAGAATTAAATCATTATTCAATAATTAATAATGATATGTAATTAATTTAAAATATTATTAAAGGATTAATAATATTGTTTAGCATTTAATTAAACTATTAAATAATAATAGTTAAGAGTTAATCCATTATTAAATAAATAATAATGATAAATAAAGATTTAAAATATTATTAAAGAATTAATAATATTGTTTAACAAGTAATTAACTATTAAATAATAATAGTTAAGGGTTGAATCATTATTAAATAATTATTAATGATGCGTGAGGATTTTAAATATTATTAAATGGTTAATAATATTGAAGAACAATTAAATTATTATTAAAATCATTAATAATAATGAGAAGTCAATTAAAATATTATTAAAGGGTAATAATACTAGCAAGCAATTAAATTATTATTAAAAGATGAATAATAACGATCAAGGTAAACTATTATTAAAAATGAATTAATAATAGTAATGATTATTTATAGTGTTATGTAACAATTAAATAACATTATAAGTTATTACTAATTAATAGTAAGAGTTTAAAATATTATCCAATACAGGTAATATTATGATAAATCATTGAGTAAAATGATGTGATTAAGTTAAACCAATGGTATGGTCAATTAGTGACTAATTAGTTGTTCGACCTAAACATAAATAAGGTTCATGCATTAATGTAGTGATATTAAGAAATGTCAGAACTGTATAGTGTGTACAAAAGATTTACGGTGTTGAATATGAAACACTGAGTCAAGTCAACGAGAGACTAAAATATGAAATTAACCCTATTGATTTAAAAGGGGACGATAAGAAGAAATAAATATATTTAAAGATTTAGTATTGAGTCAAACTATGATTGATATTGTGCACCGTTGATCTCACATACTATATAGGTGATGCAAAGAACGTGAAAGATTAGCGTAAGCTGGTTATACAAGTCTAAACAAGTTTTTCAGAACCTGTTACATTATGTGCCTGAATTAGAATACTATAAAATTATTATGTGTGCATATGTTATTATGTGCAATGTGCTTTTATGAGACAAGTTGAAATAAACTGTTGATATACAGTAGATGATAAAGTTGATTGTTCTATATATATTGAACTGTATGAAATTGTAAATGACATGCATGAATAGCGTGAATCATAGAGTAAATACAAAGCATGATATGCATGAGCTATGTAGTCATTGCAAAACATGAGATGCATGAGGCATGATGAAATATGTTTATATGTTATGTAAAACTGTTAGACTTGCTGAGCCGTCGTACTCACCCTTGCTTAAAACAAAATATTATAGAAAAGCTTGAGGAAACTGATTACTCTGGTAGAAGCGGAGATGAAGATTGACTAACAAGTCATCAAGATCGAGGCGTATGTGCTTTTATAGTAAAACTCTGCGATATAATAAATTATCTCTGTGGGTATTACTTGTAAAGATTTTTATGTCTTAAATGTGCTATAGATTAGCAAACCGAAATGTTAAAAGAACATATATGGAATATTTTAAATCATTTTCAGATGTTGTCCTTTATGTATAAGGGTGACGGGTTGGTATGCTAAATCATTATTCATATGATTAGAAAGTGTAATAAAAATGTTTAAAGATTTCTATTCTGGAATAGAATGATATTGAAAATTTTACTCATTTAAGGTTTAATACATAGTGTATAGTAATAATTATTTTTGCTTGTGGTTTATAAGTTAAATATAACTAGTTTAAACTCAAGATTGAGATTACTTTTAACGGACCAGATCTGGGGTTATTGGAGCCGAATTTTGGGGTCATTACATCAACAATACCTCTTGCCTTCGTGATCGGTGGTGGAGGCTCGAGTCAATCAAAGGCCGATGGTCGGTAAGAATTGGCAACATAACTGTCTAGATTAGCCATCCGAACTTATTTTTCCAAGAAATCCTTTAGTTGGTAACATTCTTCGGTGTCATGCCCCTTAGCTTCATAATAGGTACAATACCGATCCCCATTCTTCTGTCTTGCAAAAACTCGTATCTTCGGGGGCTTCTCATAGGATGGTTCATTTTTTATCGCTTTCATGATATTTCTTTTATTGGTATTTAGGGGCGTGTAATCCTTTTCATTACTCCTTCTGTCCCTCGGGGGATCGTTCTTTTACTGCCGATCCCTGTCGGAATCTCTTCTGTCATTCTCCTTTTTTTCGTTACCGTTGGATTTCTTTTTGACGCTATCGCCTCCAGGGTCTCTCTGGTGAAAATCACTTGTGTTTCTCGAAGAACCCCAAAGATTGGCGAGAGCCTTTTCCAATTCCACGAACTTGTCCATTTTCTCATAAGTCTCTAATAAAGTTTCGGGAGCCTTCGAGATGAGCTCCTCGATCAACCTGCTGGATTTAACCACATTTAATCCCATGGTTAAAAATTGAATTACCTACTTCGGGTCAATTCCATTAATTTTAGACACAGCCTCCCGGAATCTTTTGACACACTGTCGAAGAGTTTCATTTGACCTCTGTTTTACTTATAAGAGGGAAGTCATCATCCCGGCATGTCTTTTGTTGCTCCCGAAGCGGGTATGAAATTGCTCTTGCAGCTTTTCCCACGATTTAATAGACCCGGATAGGAGGGAGGTCACCCACTCTCTAGCCGTCTTCTTCAGAGTGGATAGAAATAGGTGACACATCGCCACCGCGTTATGTCCATGAAAGTGCATGGCTTGTTCGAAGGAGTAGGTGTGATCATGAAGGTCTCTTGTTCCGTCATACATTTGGGTACCTTGCGACTTCAGTCGATTTTGGCTTCTTTTAACTCTTTCGAGAATGGGGAGAACCGGATCTTCTTGGATCCATAGTATTTGTCCGAAGCCTTCTTCGGTGAGGATTCCCCAGTATGGCTCTCATGGCTTCGTTTATCTTCCCAATCTCTCTTGGAAGGCGATCGGGCTCGCTTCCGCAAGTCTCTTATCCAGATTGACTTGGAACGGACCGACTCCCTGTCCCGATCCCGTTCATCACCCCCACGTCATCCTGGGTGCTTGTCGTCTTGGCGATCACGGCGATCTGAGCGGGGGCCGAGTCTCTCAGCCTCAGAAGGTCGTCTCCGGCCTTGGTTAGTTCCTGGTATTGATTATCAAGCTCCTTCTGCTGGACGTCTAGAGCTTTCATCTTTTCGAGGATCGCCTGGAGACGACGCTCTTTTTCTGCTATTGTCTCTCGGTGGGACTGAGTGGGATGTGGTCTCCTTGAGTTATTTTGACTCCGTGGCGATTGTGATGTCTCCATGTTAATTATTCTTAATGGAAAACTCACTCGTTACTAAATATTAGGCCCTCCTTCTAGCGCCAATGTTGATGCCTGATTCTGTCCGGCTGTCCTGCTGGCCGTCTAGGAAGAATACCTGCACAAAAGTCCCAACGGCTTGGGCCGTCGGTGGACTCCTCTGGTGTGAGTGTAAGTGAAGGTTTCAAGATAGTCAACAATGGAGGCTTGAGTATCTAGTATAGAAAAATAATGTGTGTAACCCTTACTTCCACTATTGACCGAATATTTATAGCACTTACTTAACACTTAACAGTCCTATTAGGAATGTCCATCGGAGAAGTAGTAATGGAATAGGTAAACGGCTATCCTAAATCTCTTAGGATGCAAGACTCCTATTATAATTCGGATTAGATATAAAAAATCATTGCTATCCCAATGAATTTAGGAACTGTATCCAAGCCTATCGGACTTTGGAGTTCTCATGATAAACTGTTAAGTTGATGGTCTGTCAGACTTAGCCCAATACAAATTACTTAATCAGACTTGGCGAAATATCCATCGTAACAATCTTCGTTTAGAATACTGAGATGAGTGGAATATATATAAAAAATGTATGCAAAGTATATTTCAAGCAAAATTGACCTGCCAAAGTCCCATCTTGATCCTATGTAGTCCAAGAATTAAGCAATTTACCAAAAAGTTGCTTAATTTGAGTCAACGTTGAGGTGCGAAAGAACCATTAAACTCATGATCTAGAATTCAGAATCTGTACAAATTGTGACACTTTTTACGCAGAAGCTGCAAGCAACTCACAGAATTGGACCTCAATAGAACAAAGAGAAGGGAACACTTGAGAATATGGATTGTCGAATTGTCTTGAAGTGTCTAGTTTTGGCTTCAATTTGCAAAATCTTAAATTTTAAAATTAATATGAATTAATTTGATTTTTAGTTAATACAACTGTAATTATTATAAATTATAAAAAAAATATTACTATTTATAAATTTTATTATTTTTAATATTTATATAAATAGCATCAAAATAAAATTTAAAATTTTCTGATTGACTTCAAAAAATTAAACATGAAATCGTTTATTTTTAACTTTGAACTAAAACTCAATTCAATTGTAATCAAACTCAAGTGTGTTTCACCGATAGCCACCTAATCCATTGGTACAATTAGATTAGGATATTCAAAAAAAAATATCTCTAGTGTGTTTTGAAATTCATGAATAAACTTTTTAAATAATTTTTTTGAACTATGAATAAATCTCGAACTTGCAACAATTATTTTCTTTTAATGCGACAAATATTTTGAAGCGTCTTATGCAAGAAGACCATGGTTAAAATACTATTTTGATTAAATAATTCTAAAAATATTTTATAAAAATTCATGACAAACTTAAAAGTAAATATGTGGTATATGATTTCATTTTTATTCAACAATTTAAAAATAAATTTATACATTCCACTTCCCCCTGAAATACTTGAAAGTACTTTAAAGGCTGAATTTCTACTTACTACAAATATTTTAAAAAAGTTATCAAATATTAAAAAAATGAATTTAAATTTGATTGAAAAAAATAAAAATAAAAAACTCCACCAAATTGGCACACAAAATTTGTCCATTTTTTCTCTTTCGCCGTGGTTGAATAATTTTTAAACATTTTTATTAAATGAATTAATATATTTATATAAAAATAAATATGATATTTTTATATAATTCTTTTTCTTATAAATATATATTTTATTTAATATATAAATTATGTGATAAATAGCATTACTCCAAAAATATCCGCTTCCTTTTCTTGTCTTTTATCAATCCTATTCTTTTGTAGTCTATATGCCTGACGTCTCACCTATTTTTGCCTTCGTCCACGAACTTTCTTATAGACACGAATTTCCGACAAGTCCAAATCGTTAAAATGTTCTTTTCCCAAAAAAAAAATCATTAAAATGCATCTCTTTCCCAACTCCACACTTCTCTGCAATCCACCTGTTCTTCATACCCCATATCTTCTCCCAAACTGTAAAACTAAGAATCTTTGCCTTTTTCTAAACAAACCCAATAAAACCCCTTCAAAAACCTCACCCCCTTGCGTTTTATAGTGCTCACTGCCCAAACCATACATAATCGCCACAATATCCATAAATCTTCATCACCCATTTCAGTAATTGGCTCTAATCACAAGTTTTTGCAAGTGGGTCATCCCAAAACTCACTCTACTAGAAGCATTTTGGTGAAATAATCCATGAACTCGGACAGCAATACCGCAGGCCTTCAAAATGTACGTAAAAATGTTTTCACCTCGTTTTAACATCTTCATTTATTGATTAAATGATTTTTTTATTTATGGGTTTCTTATATTTATGATCTTTAGGTGTTAGGAGTATTGCATTTGATTGGGTCCCTTGGAATTATACTTGCAATGGATAAGGGGTTGGAACAGGTTTTTGCTGCTGTGGCAATTAAGTTCCCTAGTGCTCTATTTGGGATGTTTTGTATATTCTCTGTTCTAGTGATTCTCGATTTGACACTCCCGGCTGCAGCAACCAGCTTGATGAACTTCTTTGAGCCTGCATTTTTATTTATTCAGAGGTGGCTTCCATTATTTTATGTTCCATACTTGGTGATCTTGCCTCTTTCTGTCCGAGATATCCCTGGGGCTTCCGGGCTCAAAATCTGCCTCATTATAGGTATTAAAAAAATTCTGTTACCTTATTTTAAATATAGAAAAGTGATAAATGCGCTCCAAGTTTCTCCCATTACACTGCATTGTAAGCTTAAAATGTGGTAAATTTTGTTGTGTAATGGAGCATAATTGGAGGAATTTGGAGGGAAATATCATTTCCCAAAATATATAGCATTTTCCATGTATTCTTGTACATATCTCAGCTTATTGCAAAGGCCCAAAAATATGGAAAAGGAAATAAGAAGGTTTATGGTTTTTTAGTGATTTCAAGCATTGAACTTTTGTTAGGGATTGTCATTCTAACATGAAAGTTAGTTTCAAAACGCCCTATAATACACGATTCACCACCTACATATCACCCCAGACATGACTCATATGAGTCAATTCTCCCTGACACAATTCTTGTAGCACCTTTGTAATAACAAATAACTTTGGGGGTTTTCTTTCTCAACAAATGATGTTTGGAACTGGAGGAGTAAATATGTAGTCCATTTATCATAACCTATCTCGAGTTACATTATCAAAGAAACTTGCACATTTTGAACAGGTTGTTTTAGTGTCTAAATTCAGGCTTCAACTGATAGTGATTATTGAGTGCAGCTTCCTATTCAAATTCAACAGCCTTCATGGAGTACAGACCAAAAGCTATATATATATAGAGAGAGAGATAGAGAAAGAGAGATAGAAAGAGCTTTATATAAAGTTTAAATAATCTACACAGTTGGGTTGATTGCTGTTGAAAGAAGATAGTTTAGTTGCAATTCTGCTCATAAATTAAGCCGCAATATCACTTTTGATTTTTATTGAGCTGTTTTACTTTGAAAAACTGAACTGTTCTTGTGTCTTGCCAATCTCTGTTGTTCTGAGCACTGGTGTGTGCAACCCTGCATCTTTATGTACTAGTGTGTATTTTCTTGGTTATCTGCAGTTGGAGGTTGGCTAGCTTCACTCACTGTGGCGGGTTATTCAGCAATAGCTGTACGAAAAATGGTTAAAACAGAACTGATACCTGCTGAGCCGATGTCGAGACCTTCTCCGTTTTCTTCAGTCGAGGTCTGGGCTTGGAGTGGGATCTTCCTTATATCATTTGTAGCAGCACTTGTCTACCCAACAGTACTTGGAACACATGCTAGAACGTGCCTGCCATTTCTATTGTCATCTACAGTGTTAGGCTATATGGTTGGTTCTAGGTAAATTTCATTGAACTTAATCTAGAATATACCACTGCCTAATATTTGGGATAAGTTTTCTTTTTTGTTCATCTTCTTACATATATCTGCTATTTAGTCTGATTGTCACATCGTTTGGATGATCTGTCTTCAGGCTACCATCTAATGCAAAGAAGGTTCTCCATCCAATTATTTGTTGTACACTATCTGCTGACATTGCAGCATTTGCTTTTGGGTTTCTATCCCGGTTTGGATTCTTTCCTGTTCTAGGTACATGTCAAACCTATAGTTGTAGCCTTCTGTTATTGTTATATCTCTGTAGTTGTTAATTATACAATAAATTTTTATTAGTATGGCATCTCATAGCAACAACAAACACTTTGATCTTATTGTGATAATGGGAGAGACTTATCTTGCTAGGGTACTTGTGTAATAAGGATCCTTATTTGGATGGATTTGAATCAACGCCTCTATAAGAGTAGTGTGGAGTACACTAGGGGATGAATGGGTAATGATGGGTGGAGGAGTTGGATACATTCTAAAAAGATATTTTGATAGGTTTACATAAAAGACAGTTCCACGAAGAGAGATACAGAATTTTGGAATGGAGTTGGGGCAGAGGCCTTGAGATTCAAGGATGCTGCTTGCACGAGGAAGAGCCGACAAAGGCGGTCTATCTTGCAATTTAAAAATAAAAAACAAAAATAAAAAAGAATCACATTCAGAAAGTTGAGGAAAATATATAAAGCACCAGCAGTTCTTCGTTTGATGTTAATTTCATTTTCTTTAGCCTTCATATCATTTTATGTAATACTGTTAGAGTCGCACATGGATTTTTACTTCTTATGTTCGTATCATTATGCCTGCTAACTTATGCAGGATATTACCTTACAAAAGTCTCATCAAATCCTGGTGCTGGTGACATTCTAGGGGGATTTTTGGGATCGGTCATTCTCTCATTTGCCTTCTCAATGTTTAAACAGAGAAAGGTAAAAGATTATTCTGCAGATCTTATGAGTGAGTTGAGAACTATGGTAACTATTGGAGGAGATCATGTATCATATTCTTCTATTTTAATGTTTTAAGAAACAAAGATGACTAATCAATCTACCAGTTTCCAGATGAAGCAAGTAGAATTATCTTACCTCTTTTTTAGTAAGTGCAAGGAGGATCTAGTGACAGTATATTCTATCTGAACAAGTGGAGGATGTAAATAGTTCATTAGGGAGCACATTTTGTTCTGATTTCGTCCCCTTGATGCATTCAGCATTCCAACAAGGAACCTCTGTATGTGGTTCTAGTCATTTGACTTGATCTATTTTTCTCTAGCAAGTGAAAAAGTTTGCTGAGGAGATAGGAAATAGTCAAGTCTAGATGATTAAATTTATCTAAAAAGAGGAAGATTTTACTGCAACTATATCGTTTTTTATGTTCATTGTAGCATACTAGCAGAAAAATAATTTTACTAATGTCTAATGGTTATTATTTTGTGCCAATGATTACTCATCTATTTTTTATACTTTGTTGTGAAAAGGAGTTGAGGGATTATTCTTAGTTAGAATGTTTGCTGAACTGATATCTGATGTTTCATATGTTTTCAGCTTCTCAAGAGACACGCAGCCGAAATTTTCACATCTGTTATCATTTCAGCTTTATTTTCATTATATTCCACCGCACTTGCGGGACGTCTTGTTCGACTAGAACCATATTTAACTATATCAATGCTACCTAGATGTATAACTTTGGCATTAGCTCTCAGTATTGTGTCGTTATTTGATGGTAAGTAATCTATCCTGCTTATATAAGCTGATAATCTTGTTCTAAAATATTCAATCGTTACAACTTGAAATGAATTTTAGTATATCTGCATTTTTTATGACTATATATATATATTCTGATAACCAACACATGCTTGCACTTGTAATACCATGGTGAACGCAATATCTTGTCTTTGCAGAGTATTGAATCTATGACTTACACCATAGAGTCATTGAGAAAGTTATCATGGCTCACTACCACTTGAGACAACCCCTTGGGGTTTTATGACTTTAGTTTTCCTACAAATTAATTTATTATTAAAATTAGTTTAAGCATATCCATGCACATAATGCTTAGGAATGATTTGAGTATACCTTTTAATTGGATTCCTTCTTGCACATATTGTTGTAGATGCCAATTCATCCATCACAGCCGCAGTTGTTGTAGTAACTGGTTTGGTAGGAGCAAATTTTGTACAAGTGATGCTCGATAAACTCCGCTTACGAGATCCCATTGCTCGAGGAATTGCGACTGCATCTAGGTATGCAGATGTTCTGTAGATGACATATATTTGACAACACGTAGTTTGAATTTCTAGATATGATGCCTTTTAAAATTGTAATCTTTTAAGAAACTATCAGCTGAGCTGAAACAGAGAAACAAAGCATTTTGGTTTTCAAAACATCTTTAGCCTGGTTTATGGCTTTTACTAATCATAGGAAGAGAAATTAAAATAATAATAAAAATTCCATTACGGTGGAAAAAAGCTCATGCACTAAATTCATTGGTATGCAAGGTAGTAATAAAGATTTAATTTGCACTTTCGTTGGTTGTGTTGCAGTGCTCATGGATTCGGAACAGCAGCATTGTCAGCAAAGGAACCCGAGACTCTCCCATTTTGTGCCATTGCTTATGCTCTTACCGGAATATTTGCTTCTCTCTTTTGCTCAGTTCCAGTATTCAGGCAAAGCCTGTTAGCCGTAGTTGGTTGAAAGGTTCAGCACTGCGATTATTAAGTAAAATTACATACCATCTCCTTTAATTGCATGAGATTCGTTCCATAGGCAATAGTTTTAATCAGCCAGCTAGTTGATCATTGATAAATGATTCGGTTCATAGGCAATGTTTTTAATCAGCCAACTAGCTGAACACCAACACTTGATCAGTTGTAGCCTTGTGACTATCAAGAGCAATGCATCCATTCATCTTTTTCGTTGTCTTTTTGTTTATATGCTACTCATATTCCTTAATTCTGTAAATATTTATACCTGTCATTTTACTATCTTATTAAGTTGCATCATTACACCGTAAGTCATAGTTATCGGAGACATTTTCACCCTTCAACGAGGATTTAAATGGATTTCCATATGTTATTTGACTTCCATTATATTACAACAAAAAGGGTGGCGTCTTTTGTCAATTAATTATTCTATAATATATTTACTCACAATAAAGAACTGACATGTTTTGGTTGCAATATAAAAAAATTACTCTTTTTAGATAAAAGTTGGTCCGACTACTAGCTGTTAGGAGAGGCCTAATGTTAGGTCGGGCCCAGAGCAAAAAATTGGGCCCACTTTTAGCTCGAGCTCAAGGGAAAAGATCAGGCACATGTTGGTTGAGCCCAGATCTGAGTATTGTCGAACCACAACCCAAGTTAAGGGAATACCCTCTAGTGATAATCTATTTTTTGGTTCTATTCACTGACTATTTTTGCCGAAGGAGTCTCGCAATGACAGCCTGTTGTTGAGGAGACTACCCCCGAGGGTTAGGTCATTACTGTCGTTTAGTGTGTTTGACGTGATTCCATTTGGTGTCGTATCGTGCATTATATTTTTTTTTATGTCGTATCACTTTTGGTGCATTATGTTTTTAACTTCAAACGTTAAGTTAGAAAATTAAATGATTAAAAAATATAGAAATAATTAAATAATTAAAAAAATTCTAGATGCGTGCCATTATAACTGCAACGCAAGATGGATATAAATTTTCCAAATAAACGTAAGTACACAATATTTAAATATTATATTTGTCATAATTTGTGTCGTGTTTTATTTTTTAATAATTAAAATAAATATAATATTTAATTTTATATTTAAATATTATGAATATGGACTCGTCGTAAATTCGCTCTCCCATCCGCTAACGTGAAAGGTTATGCTTTTGTTTTTTAGACTGCTGTTGCGTAATATCACTCCAACAAATTAGTTATTTAGTGTGGGAGAGTGGGGCTCGCTTTCCACATCCATTATCTATTACTCCCTTCTTTTCATTATATAGGTCATTTTAGAAGTTTTTTTTCTTTTCAAAATATAAGTCGTTTTACATATATTTAAGATAATAAATTTAATCATTTTCTATTCTATCCTTAAAGATGAAATAATTAAGAGAGAGAGAAAGAAGAGTAATTAATGAGTATATGGGTAGTAATGGAATTTTAAACCAACATTAATTGCCTAACATTAGTATTAATGATATTTCTTAATATGTGTAATCATGTCTTAAACGACTTATATAATGGAAAGGAAAGAGTATTTATTAAAACACAATACACTTTAACTACGGTCTATCATGTGTTACGCACACATTAACACAACTTTTCACCAACATTTATTATAATTGATTTATTATTATATTTATCTAATAAACTATTTTTTGAATATTATCCCGTAAAAATATGAAAATAACCACAAATATATATTTGATTTTTATATAATTGTATATAACTCTCACACATAAAAATATAACTCTCACAATAATTTCTTGAGTTCTTTTAAAGCTATTTTTTTTAATATTATCCTATAATTGCATATAACTTTCACACATAAAAAATATGTAATTATCCAATAATTTGATTTTTTTAAATTTTTACAGCTAATTCTCACACAAAAAAATATGCAATATTATTCTATAATTCAACACAAATATAAATCTTGTTTATATATATAATTCTCACCAAAAAAATATGTATTTTTTTCCACTTTTTGTGTGAGCATGTGTTAGAATTTAAGATCAAATAATAACACAAACACGTAAAAACAGAAAAGTAAGAACACACAATATACTCAAGTTCATCAATTTAGCTAGTCCTGCTTGTCTCATATATTCATTAGATGTCGCACACGCTCTACAATGATTCACACGCTAAACAATTATTTTCATAGTAACTAGAAAACCCTAACTGATATAACATAAGTCAAAACTCAATACATTAGTAAACTAAATATTAAACTACTAATTAAATTTCTGAGCCCAATTATACATTGCGCTTGGCTTTCGGGGGTGTTATCCCCTTGTAACCCACGTTAACTCACCGGTGAGCTTGACAACCGCTCCCTCCCCGACTACTTTGTCGTAGTGGTCATTAGTCGAACCTGCAGAAGTATGAGTCAATCCCAACAGTATGGAATTAAAAAATTGTAACTGTAACATTATTCCATAATTACAGATAACTTTCACACAATAATTTTTTGAATATTATACTATATAATTACAGATAACTCTCGCAAAAAATATATATAATTTAAAACTAATTAAAACTAAATAATTTTCGCATTACACTCAATCAGAATATTCCCAAACACACGATACAAATCTAAAATCATCTAAAGCTATATTTTTTTTTTTAATATTATCGCATAATTGCATATAACTTTCACATATAAAAATATGTAATTATCCAATAATTTAATTTTTTTTTAAAAAAATTACAGCTAATTATCACAAAAAAAAAATGTAATATTATCTCATAATTCAACACAAGTATAAAAGTGGTTTATATAATTATAATTCTCACCCAAAAAATACGTATTTTTTTCACTTTATGTGTGAGTATGGAATTAAAAAATTATAAATGCAACATTATCTTATAATTTCAAATAATTCTCACACAATAATTTTTTGAATATTATCCTATATAATTGCAGATAACTCTCACAAAAAAATATTTAATTTAAAACTAATTACAACTGAATAATTTTTTCACTACACTCAATCAGAATATTCTCACACAGACAAATAAAAATCTAAAATCATCTAAAGCTAAAAAAATTTAATATTATCCCGTAATTGCATATAACTCTCACACACAAAATATTTAATTGTCCAATAATTTATTTTTTAGATTTTTTTTTACAACTAATTCTCACACAAAAAAAGAAGAAGTAATATTATCTCATAATTCAACACAAATATAAATCTGGTTTTTATATATATATATATATATAATTCTCACAAAAAAAATATGTATTTATTTGACTTTTTGCGTGAGTATGGAATTAAAAAAATTGTAAGTGTAACATTAGCCCATAATTGCAGATAACTCTCACACAATAATTTTTTTAATATTATACCATATAATTGCAGATAACTATCACAAAAAAAATAATAATTTTTTTTAAAACTAATTACAACTGATTAACTTTCCCATTACACTCAATAAGAATATTCTCACACACAAACATAAAAATCTGAAATCATTTAAAGCTATTTTTTCCTTAATATTATCCCATAATTGCATATAAGTTTCACACATAAAAATATGTAATTATCCAATAATTTGTTTTTTTTTTAAATTTACAACTAATTCTCACAAAAAAAAAAAATGTAATATTATCTCAAAATTCAACACAAATATAAATCTGGTTTATATGTTTATAATTCTCACCCAAAAAATACGTATTTTTTTCACTTTTTGTGTGAGTAGGGAATTAAAAAATTGTAAATGTAACATTATTCCATAATTTCAGATAATTCTCACACAATAATTTTATGAATATTATCCTATATAATTACAGATAACTCTCACAAAAAAAATGTAATTTAAATCTAATTACAACTGAATAATTTTTTCACTACACTAAATCAGAATATTCTCACATAAACAAATAAAAATCTAAAATCATCTAATGCTATTTTTCTTTAATATTATCCCGTAATTGCATATAACTCTATAAAAAAAAATTATCCAATAATTTATTTTTTTTAAAATTTTCACAGCTAATTCTCACAAAAAAAAATATTATCTCATAATTCAGCACAAATATAAATATGGTTTATATATATATATATATATATATATATATATATATATATAATTCTCACAAAAAAATGTATTTTTTTGACTTTTTGCGTGAGTAAGGAATTAAAAATTTTGTAAGTGTAACATTATCCCATAATTGCAAATAAGTCTCGCACAATAATTTTTTGAATATTATCTCATATATGTCGACGCCGGGATTTTCGTTCGTCTCGTTTTTTATTTATTAAAAACGTCCCTTTCCAATTTTAGCCTTTTGAATTAAATGTGATTTTGAAAAGGGTCGGCTTAGTGTCGACGGGTTTTGAAAGATCGATTTTTTATGAGCCAATTGACCAGAGTCGCCAGTTGGTATATTTGAAATGGATGTACCAACTCATCCGAATTTGTTTTCGTAATCGCTGGCTCATATGTGACTCCGATTAATTGGTCCGCAAACCGAGATTCATAGAGTTCGGGGGCTTGCTTAAGCGAGGGGAAGGTGTTAGGCACCCCCCGACTTCCGTGAAACACGGTTACCGCAATCTCGATATTTTCCTATCCTTTTTAAATCCTAAAATGTGTGGTTTGCGTGTGTGTGCGTGCGTGCCTAGATGAATGTTTGTGGTGCGCTTTTGCATAAAAGTTCGCTTTTATTTTTATATGGCAAAAGTGTTATCTGGAAAGTGTTTTGGACGTTCTTTGACCCAAATGACGAGGCTTCGCTTTTTATAAGAAAGATTGATTTTAATTTCGAAAGCGTTGAGGGTTTTTTATTTAGATGTCTTTTTAGAAAACAATAGTTTTAAACTTTTGTCAAATAGGAATCGAGACTATACATTGCCTTCTAACAGTTAATATAAATAAATCGAGGGCAACTTCTAGAACTCTTTAACCCTATGCACAAAGTTTAATGAAAACATTTATTTATTTGCAAAATCGTTTTTTTGTGACGTTTTAAAACCAACTAAAGCCTATTCATCAATTATGGATTAAAGTTTGCCAAAACACTTAACCTTTAAACCTCATGAATCTAATATCCTAAATTGATCACTTTTAGAAAATATTCATCATTTGCCTTATTTTGGAAAACCGTTTTTTCGTGTCGTAAATTAAAACAAACATTCCAAAACGTGTCGGGGCTATCCATGGGCATGTGAGCCATCCAGACAACCCCAAACACCCACAATCACATATTTTATTATTATCACGGGGCCTTAACCCGATTTTCGACTCGATGTCGTTTTAAGGCCCAAAAATTTACATATTTACATAAAGGTGCATCGCGATCGTTACATACGTAAAAACTAGAAAATAAACTAAAGGGATATCATCGGGAGGTTAGGAGGAGATTCTATCCGCAATAAATCCTCTCTAACCGTCCCTAATCCATAGATCCCAAAACAAATATCCACTACATTGGATCTAACTTTCAAATACACTAAAACAAACTATTTAAATAGCAATGCACCAAATATTTTCGGATCCACAGAAGATCCACCCAACAAACACAATAAGAACAAAATAAAAACTAGATCTACAAGATTTGATATATCAAACACAACGACGCTATGAAACTCGAATTTTTTACATTCCAAATGATGAAATAGATGATTCAACACTTGGAAACCAAAATAGGATACAAAGATTGTACAAAGGATGAAGAAATCTCACTCTTTGGAACAAACCCGTGGGTTTCTCTCTCTAAAATCTCGTTTCTCTCTCTACATTTCCGCCATTTTCTTCTTCTCCCGCGAGCTCTCTCTCTCTAAAAATCTATTTTTTCTCCTCTCCCTTTCTCTCGGACGCAGATCTAGACGCTTAATAGAGTTCCGAAGGCAGCCGCAGGTGCAACTGCGGCTGGCCGCAGGTGCATCTGCGGCTGACTTCGCTGGCCGCCCGCGCCGAACCTCGGCTGTCGTGTGCCGCCCTCGAGCCGCGAACCTGCCCTTTTGTCGGTGGCCGCAGGTGCATCCGCGGCTGTCCGGCTTGCTTTTCTCGATTTCCGTGCCGCGCGGTCTTAATTCGCCAATTTCTGCGGTATTATTTCGGAAGGCTGTATTTTTGCGATTCGGAAATCCCTGGGAAACGTGCCATATTGTTCTGGGAGGCTAGCTCGGAGGGCTGCGACTTGATATAGAATTTGACAATTGTGCCTGTCTTTCAGGGGGCGCTGCCCCCTACCCCCCCCGCCAGCTCACCGGCGAGCTGGGCAGCCGCTCGCTCACCGGTGAGCGAGACCCCCGAACATTGTAAGCGGAGTGGCCATCAGTCGTCTTTTGTGGTCGGCTCAGGCTTTTCTGGGTCAACTGTTCGCCTTGCCTCAAGTGACCGGATGTTCGTTGTCCGTTGTGGCGGCTTTGACCGTAAATCGCTGGGGTGGCTTGATGTTGGGGTCCACCTTCCTTTTCGCTCGTCGGGTCAAATGACGATTCTGCCCTCCTGTTAGGGTTAGTGCAAAAGTGCAAAATTTGGGTGTCTACAATATAATTGTAGAGAATTCTCACAAAAAAATTATAATTTAAAACTAATTACAATCGAATAATTTTTTCCATTACATTCAATCAGAATATTCTCACACGGACAAATAAAAATAAAAAATCATCTAAAGCTAATTTTTTTTATAATATTATCTCATAATTGTATATAACTTTCACACATAAAAATATGTAATTATTCATTAATTTGGTTTTATAATATTTTACAGGTAATTCACAATATCTTGATTATTGATTATTAGAATAGATATCAGTAATATAAATAAAGACAAAGAAAGAGGATAATAGGATAAACAATAGATATTAAAAATTTATAAATTTTACTTTGTCTAGAGTCAAATAATGTCCAAATTGTCAATATAATATGAAATCAAATTCAAGAATGATATTCAAGATTTATAGTTCCAGAATAACGATTAAAATTAAATAGAAAGGTTCAGGTAATTAGGAAGATTCACGTGAAATGATATTAAATGAAGCGCAAACTATTATGGAACATATATTCATTTCAGGAATTTTACCAAATAATACTTACCATAGTAATTTTAAGAGTATGAAAGAAAATAATATTACTTGCCTTAACACGTGAAAAGAGACTGTTTTAAATGAAATTGATCAACCTATAATTATATATATAAATTAATTAGTAACTACTACATATAAATTTTATGATAAACACTAACTTGTATATTATGAATGTTGGATTTTTGCTATAAAAATCTTATTTATCTATTTATTTAATGTTTATTTATTTTAGATATTTATTTATTGATAAAAGTACATCATTCGTCATTCATTAAATGGTCATTTATTTTGTTTAAATAAAATTTTAAATTTATATATATTATGATTTATGTGTATAAATAAGTATTATACACAGAAGATATAAATCATATGTAATATATATAAATAAAGATATAATAGTTTATATCCTATGATAATTTGAAAATATTATCATGTAGGTTATAGTACTTTAATAGAGATGATTTATCTTGATCATGGAAGTTGGATTTATAATTAAAGTACTAGTGCATTAACAGTGTGCATTAAACAGATCATGTGATAATATTTTATTTATGAAATATTTTTACATAAATACTAATTTGTGAATATTTATTAATTTTAAAATAATAATGGACTTAATATTGTTATATATATATATATATATATATATATATATATATATATATATATATTAATTTAATATTCCAACGAGTGAAATTATATTGTGTTAATTAATAACTCAGAATGTTAATTAATATATTTAATTAGTATCAGGAACATTACTATTGTCAAAACATCTATAAAAATTTTCATAAGATATTTTATTATCGATCATAGATTCTTGGCCAATTCTTTTAATATTTATTATTAAAATGATTGATTTAATTGTTAAATCAGTTTATGATCAAATGAAGATAAATTATGGACTTATGAAATAAGTTTAAATATATTAGGATTATATTTAATTCTGAAATATTTATGTACATCTATAAAAGAAATATTTATAGTTTATTAGTAAAGGGTTTATTTTAATTAATTCTTGGACTAAAGTGCAATTACAATTATTTAGTATAATTAATTGTAATTAATATTTATTTAGTATATTATTATTAGATAATAATATATAAATAAGTATTGGAGTCATAATAGGAATCCCTTAGAATCTTCAACATAGTCTAATATGAATCAGTTTTATTAGAAAAATAATAATCAATAAGGATATAAATATATAATTGATCAAATACGTGGGAAGGATGTTATAATTTCAAATCAAAGTAAAGACCAAATAGCGTATACTCTCTCTCTCTTTTTCTTCTTAGGAAAAGTACGTAAAAATATTTTTTCAAAAGAGTGCTTTGGAGACCACACTCCATATTCAATATAAGGTCATAAAAAGGAAGATCTTAAGAATACTATAGATTACTCGTAGATTTAAACGTGTTAATCTAACCAAGTACTAGGTAACAATTCGTATTCTAGATACATGGTATATATATAATTGTTGTTTTGTATAAAATCTTAAAAATGATGTTATTTTATTAAATTTTTAAAACTATTTGTGGGAGATTTTTCCCAACAATTGGTATCAAGAGTCATCTTTATGCTTTTATATGAATAACAAGTATATATATGTGTATAGGTTATTTTTCAAATATCTTCCTTTAGGGTTTTAATATTGTAATCTATCCGTTTTTGTTATAGAATTAAAGTATACATGAGATGTATTAAAGTATTATTTATGGTTCATAGTTGGATGGATTATTGTTCTAACATCTGTTTTAGAGAATTGATTGTTATATACTTTCATGACTGATTTGAATGTATATTTTAATTAAATAATTTGTGGTTTTAATTATGAGTTATAAAACTCCAGCTGTGAGCTATTCATTTTTTCTTGTAGTTTAGATGATATGTAAACTCTTTATGAGTATAGGTTTAATTGATGTAATTATACATAGATCGGATGTACACTTCGTATGAAATGAACTTGGGCTGGATGAAACGAACTTTCGAATTATCTAATTTTCAATATTTATCTTATGTGAAATATCTTATTTTAGGAGTAATATGTGTATAAAATTATTAAAAATTCAAGTGAGAGGGGGATATAATCTCACAGTCTCCATTATATATCTATAGTTATGATAACTAATATATTTCCTACGAAAATATTAGTAATCAAGATAACAAGTATCGATACCTGTTGACGCCGGGATTTTAGTCGTTTCGGTTTTTAATATTAAAAAGCCCTTCCCAATTTTAACCTTTGGATTTAAGATGTGATTTTGAAAAGAGTCGGCTTGAGTGTCGACGGGGTTTTTGAAAAATCAATTTTATGATGAGCCAGTTGACCAGAGCCGTCAGTTGGTATAATGGAAATGGATGTACCAACTCATCCGAATTTTGTTTTCGTAATCGCTGGCTCATATGTGACTCCGATTCAATTGGTCCGCGAACCGAGATTCATAAAGTTCGGGGGCTTGCTTAAGAGAGGGGAAGGTGCTAGGCACCCCCCGACTTCCGTGAAACACGGTTCCGCAATCTCGATGTTTTCCTATCCTCTTAAATCCTAAAATGTGGGTGTGCGCATATGTGTGCGTGTGTGCCTAAATGAATGTTTGTGGTGAATTCTTGCATAAAAGTTGCTTTGATTTTATATGAAAAATGTGTTTTGTCGGGAAAGCGTTTAGACGTCTTTTGACCCAAATGACAAGGCTTCGTTTTTTATAATAAAGATTGATTTTAATTTCGAAAACGATGAGAATTTTTTATTAGATGTCATTTTTAGAAAACAATAGTTTTTAAACTTTTGTCAAATAGGAATCGAGACTATACATTGCCTTCTAACAGTAAATTTAAATAAAATGAAGGCAACTTCTAGAACTCTTTAACCCTATGCACAAAGTTTAATGAAAACGTTTATCTATTTTTTACGAAAACATCTTTTATGATATTTCAAAACCACATGGTGCCTTTTCGTCAAACAAGGATCAAAGTTCGCCAAAACTCTTAATTTTTAAACCTCGTGAATCTAATATCCTAATTTGATCATTTTTAGAAAATCTTCATCGTTTGCCTTATTTTGGAAAACCGTTTTTTGTGTCGTAAATCAAAACAAGCATTCAAAACGTGTCGGGGCTATCCATGAGCATGTGAGCCGTCTAAATAACCCCAAACACCCACAATCACATATTTTATTATTACGGGGCCTTAACCCGATCACGGTTTGGTATCGCTTTAAGGCCCGATATTACATATATACAACCATGGACCCTATACAATGATTACATACACCAAAAATGTTCATCCTCGGGATTTGATCACGAGGATCTCCTCCCTAGGCTCACAGTTACCCTAATCACTGCACAACCATACCAAGGCAAAGCTAACAGTACTAGACTTGTTATTACATTACACAACTCAAAGATCGCAAACCCAACACTACGAACTATTCATTACCATAATACATGATATATCACCGTACGGATGTCATCGGGGCATTAAGAGGAAGTTACGTTCCGACGGAACCCTCGCTAATAACCTCTAATCCACGGATCCTCATCAATATAACAACATACTACATTAAACAACCCAAAACACAAGATTATACTAGCAATACAAACAATAAAATATCAAAGAAAACACCCTTTTCACCTTGTAAAATACCGACGAAAGCTTCTTATTTCACGAATCGGACAAAACCACAAGAACACTTGACTAATTAGCAAAAGAAAATGGATTTATCACTTAAATCTATCAAAGTCCCGAGCCTTTCTCTCTCCTCTCGCGTACTCTCTCTCCCTAAAACTTAAATTTTCTATCCTCTTCTTTATCTCTCGGGTGGAAATGACAATGTATAGCATTCCGTAGGCAGCCGCAGGTGCAACTGCGGCTGGCCGGAGGTGCATCTGCGGCTGGGTTCGCTAGCCGCCCGCACCGAATCCTCGGCTGTCGGGTTGTCTCCTCGAGCCGTGCAAATGTCACACTTGTCGGTGGCCGCAGGTGCACCTGCGACTGCCCAGCTTGCTTTTCTCGATTTCCGTGTCACGCAGTCTTAAATCATCAATTTCTGTTGTATTATTTTGGATGGCTGTTACCTGACGTATAAATTGCTCTTTGTGCTTGGCTTCCAGTGGGCGTTGCCCCCTTCCACCCCCGCCAGCTCACCGGCGAGCTGCGCAGTCGCTCGCTCACCGGGGAGGTAGACCCCCGAACATCGTAAGCGTAGTGGTCATTAGTCGTCTTTTGTGATCAAATCAGGTTCTTCTGGATCAACTGTTTGCCTTGCCTCAAGTAATCTAATGCTCGTTGTTCGTTGTGGCGGCTTTGACCGTAAATCATTGGGGTGACTTCGTGTTGGGGTCCACATTCCTTTTCGCATGTCAGGTCAAGTCACGATTTGCCCTCCTGCCAGGGTTAATAGAGAAGTGCAAAATTTGGGTGTCTACAATACCCTTAAAGGATATGAGTTTAATAAAATATTAGTATAAATATACTTTTCCTACAAAGATGTATTTTGAGTTATGAATATTTTATAAAGTCTAAAATAATGGTATACACTTGATAGAGAGATTAATAAAAAAAAAATCTACGAAAAATTAGTTTATTAATACTCTTGAAGGCTTAAAAGATGATATGTATGTATGTTATTTTCTTTGTTAAAGAGTTAACTAGAAAAGAAAATAATCGTAATTTAAAATAATTATTTTTTCCTACGGATGGATATTATTTAGTAAAATTAAGATACATATATTATTGGATTGTTTAAATAACATGTGTTATTTTACTTGATGATAGCCATATGAATGATGTATGTATGCTTTTTATTTTAGATATAATATATGCATTCAACCCAATCTCAATCATTCTAAAAGAAAACCAATTGACTGACCCCAATTATGTTGATTTGAAAAGGAACTTAGATATTGTTCTTACTGCTTAAGACTATAAATTTATGCTTACTGAACCCTGTCCTAAGACATGTGGAGCATTAATGCTCCACATGCTATTAAATAAGCGCATGCAAAATGGGTAAAGACTAATGAGATGGCTAAATGTTACATCTTGGGCTCTTTATCTAGCATTTTGCAACATCAACATATGGTTGTTCTAATTGCTAAGGCCATTATATAATATTTGTATAGTATGTTTGGTGAGCATACTCGCACCGTAAGGTAGAGTATAATGAAGTCTCTCGTGGAAGAAAAAATGGATGAGGGAACTTCAGTGGGTGAGCACTGTCTCAAGTTTATATCTCGCTTTAGCGAACTGGAGGTACTCGGAGCAAATGTCAATACGGATACGCAGGTTGACATGTTGCTACAGTTATTGCCGGCCACCTTTCAAAATTTCAGGGTTAACTATAATATGGGTCATTTTCATTATACCCTATCTTAGTTAATGAAATAGCTTTAGTTGGCCCAAGATATTCTAATACCCAAACCAATTGTCTATGTAGCAGAGACTAATGTTGTTATGGCTAAGGCCAGCGAGGAAAAGAAACCAAATAAGAAGAAAAATAATGCAAAATTTAATGGGACTTGGGGAGTTGGAAAGAAATAGGGTCAAGGTGAGATAAAGCCCAAAGGGGAATGTTTTCACTGTAGTGAAAAGGGACATTGAAAGCGTAATTGCTCAGCATACCTTAAGAAAGTGAAAAACAATGATAAGTTTCAAACTTTATTAGTTGAATTATGTTTATTGGCGGTTTCTACGAGATCCTGGTGCATAGATTCAGGAGCCACTAATCATATTTGCATTAATTTGCAAGAGGTTCCAAGAGACTAAAAGGTTATGTGAAGGAAAAATTTATCTGCAGTTAGCATTAGATGCAATAGTTGCAGAAGTAGCAGTAGGAATTGTTCATTTACAGTTTTCTAGTGATAGGAGTTTATATTTGAATAATGTACTTTACGTACCAAACGTTCATAGGAATTTAATTTCGGTTCTTGTTTATTTAAACAAGGAGGGTACTCCGAAGTTTTTAATAATAAAATTGTTATTAAAAAAAATTCTACTTTTGTTTGTGATGGTACATTATTGGATAACTCATATATTCTTACTTATGTTACAAGAACATTGTAAATTATTGAAAATGATAATAACATATCTAAGAAAATAAAAGTTTCTTTAGAAAATAAAACTTATTTATGGCACTTACGGTTAAGTCATATTAATCTAAACATGTTCCAAAGACTGGTAAAAGATGGACCAATAAGTTTTCTTGAAATTAATTCTTATCCAGTCTGCGAATCATGTATAGAGTGTAAAATGACTAAAACCTCTTTTAAATGAAAGGGTAATAAAGTCATAGATAAGTTAGATTTGGTTCATACTGATGTATGTGATCCATTGTCAATGAAAGCTAAAAGTGAATATGAGTATTTTATCACATTTACTGATAATTACTCAAGATTTGGTTATGTATGCCTAATGCATCATAAGTCTAAATTTTTTGATAAATTCAAAGAGTTTAGGGCTGAAAGAAGCTCTCTCTTTTCTCTCTAGAATGCTCTAGCAAATGACCCAACAAACATAACACATAGGTGAAGCACTCTATTTATAGTAGTTTGATAACCCTTCATTAACTTTCCTAATCAACTAGCATTGGTCAAATTATGAGCTAATGGTGATTACTATTTGATTGAATGACTAGGTGATGGACATTGTGAATGACTAGGGTTGGTGAACCACCAAAACCAAGTGTACAAGTGAAGCAACATGAACCAATCAAGCCACCCATACCCGGCCAAATGGGGATTATTCCCCCAGTTTTGGTTTATTTTTATTGCTCATTTATACATATATACATCTATATATATACACACTTATATATATATTGTTTGACCATAATCTTGACTTTCTATTGGGCTCCACTTTGGACTTACAAATTAAATATGTTGGGCTCATTCATTTAATTTGGTTGAGCTCAATTTAATTATTTTATTGGTCTAACATTAAATAACATATGTTACATTTAATTATCACAAACATTGGGCTAGTTTAATTATTACATGGATCAATGTTTATTTAATTACATGGATTACTAGGTTAATTTATTTGACGTAGTTTAATACCTCATTTGGACTTAAAATATAATTTAATTATAATTGCTTTAATTAATTCTACCACTTTGATTCCTTATTAATTAAATACATGCATACATAAGTATACTTATTTAGTTTACATAACGCACAATTAATTAGTAAAAAAAATTAATTCATGAATAATAATTTAATAATTATAATTACAATGACATATAGAATTCGTGGTCATTACAAACAACCCTTATAGTAGGGGAATTATTTTATTATGTGGGTATAATATACTCAAAATTAAATGTAGGTGATTATGTTATGCATAATATATACGTACGATATGCTGATCCATAGAGTACCCATCTTTGGATATTATAATTGATATGATTACTAATATTCGAAATGAAAAATATGATTTTATAACTGTAATGTTCTGAACATTCGAGAGAGTTGTAATCCGACTTTATATGAATAAATAAAGCTTGAATTACATCTTATATGTGTTATGGAATATTTTTTATTGTTTATTTTTGTGTTTCGGCTCTAGTATCCAACCTTAGCATCTAAAAGGAGAATAAAGTTTTTTTTTCTTTCAAAAATCAGAAAAGAGGATAAAACCTAAATCCTAAACCCTAGGAAATCTAACATAGGCCCTCGAGTGTTATGTATACGTCAAAATAACATTCTGTTTCTGGATTCATCTTTCACACGCTTTGAAAATACGTTATAGCCGATAAAAGTTTTCTGGAAAAGCATGTCGGGAATAAGACGAAAATTATTTTTTTTGCCTTTTTTGTCGTCTAACCATATTTTGAGAAATGGTCGCCAAAAACACTATTCACCGAAAAATATGCCAAGTCTTTTGGACTTTCCACTTCAAAGAATAGTGTTTATACGGAACAAAACTTAGTAATATCAAAATTTTAAATCAGTAAAAGTTAACTATTTAGTTGAAATACGAAAAATAATAAAAGTATACTGTAATGTATAATACGAGAATAATACAATGTATAATAACAGTAGAATACAAATATTATACAATGTATTATACGAAAGATTATACGAGAATAATACGATGTATAATACTAGTAAAATACGAATATTATACAATGTATTCTACAGAAGAAATACGTATAAATATTAATGTATTATATGATGAGTGAGTTTTATACCTACGAATTGAATACATTTAATCTTGATAATTTGTGGTTCTTTAAGTGTCTTATGTGATTTTATATGTGTTTTTATGTTATTGTATAATATGGTGTATTATATTATTTTTAAGTATTTTATGTAATATATGTCGTTTTTGTGTAATTTATTCGTATTATATATGTTAAGTGTTTGTTTAGTTGTATGTGTTTTTATACCACATTGTATAGGATGTGGTGTTATATTATTTTTATGTGTTTCTATTTCATTTTGTAGGAATTATAATAAGGGCTTGGTGGATCAAGGCTTGGAATTGTCCGGTTCGCATTTTCTGCGCTCCGTTTACGCATCAGTCACTTGTAGCTCAATTTGGACCGTGATCCAGTCATTATCTCTCAATTTATCCAACATGAAAGTTGTAGATATACTTCTCAGCTTTCCAGAACATCTTAAATCAACTCAATCGGAGGTCGGATGAGAGAGTTATGACCAAAACAATGAAGGAGGCTGCGACAGTCAAAAAAGGAATATTTCTGGGCATTTTGTACTAGCGCCGCAGCGGTGGTACAAACCCAAATTTTAGCAGAAAGTTTGACCGTCGCGGCGGTGCACTGTTCATACGCGCAGATTTCAGTTTTTAAGTCATTTTTGAAGCCCTAATTAATATAACTTCTTCTCCTCTTGGAGGAGGCGACCATGGGCGATTTGGGAGTGCTTGGTGGTGTTTCTAAGGATGAGCTTGGTGGTTCTTCATCAATCGAATGCCTTGATTGACGGAGTTTTATGTTTTCATTCTCTCTCTATTTTGTGTATTATATTGAATGATCAATTTTTGGAAAACAATATTTATCTTTTGATATTGATGAACTTGGATGATTTGTAATCCATGGATGTAATGTCTATGTATTGTATTTGAATCCAATGCATGTTTAGTTCATAATGATTGGTGTTTTACATGTTTAGCTTGAATGGTTAGTTTGTTCTTGTTGGATATTGTTTTCCCCGATTATGTTGGATTGACATGGAATCTTTGAATGCTTGGGAGCCCAATAGGTTGTTATAATTGTTTTGCTCTTCTCTTTGGTTGTTGTTGCATATGTGTAGTTGTTTAGTATTGAACAAATTCATTATGCACGCCAAGTGTTTGATGAAATGTCCAAAAGAAGCTTGTTTTGTATTTCGCATATGTTTGTGCTTCGTTGCTTGGGTTTTTGTCTCTTGGATGGCCATAGGAGTTCATTCGTTGTGTGTGTGCGTTATAATGCTTTGGTCGGGCAATTATTTAGTAACCTATATGAACTTGACAAAGGGATTATAGTGTTTAGGCCCATATATGTTAACATGTGATTGTGTTATTCTACATTGATGGAATGCATGATTTGTGGCTAGGATAGACATATACCTAGACACCATGTGCAACCAAGTTGAGAACCTAGGCTTAACCATCCTTGTTTAATGTTAATCCTCATAGAAATATAGTGGGTTATTTAGACGGGATAGGCTTATATGACCTCGAAAGAGGCGTGTGAGTACTCATGAGTTCTCGGTTGATCATTCATCGGTTACGATCTTGTGAATGGGTTTTCATACATTTTCCACTTTTATTATTTGATCCTCAAACATTATAAATTAACTTAGTTGGTCTTCTAACATTATAGATTCTGCAAATTCTGTCCAATATATTAAAACTTAACAGATACATTATCTGTTAAGCATTATTTGAATGAGAGGGATATATTAGTCATTTTACAACCAAACTAATTAACCCAGCTCTTCCTCAATAGCTTTGACCCATCCTCTTTCATGTTTGCACCATCTCCACCACCACCTACCATTGCTCCTCCACACCACCATCCTCTTCCATGTTTTTTCAAAGGCGATATAATAGGTTAAAGGCGATACATCTGTTCGGTGTCTTTTATGACACGTGGTGAAAGTTCTCTTTGGCCCGTAATGCAAAGATGAACTATTGTTTGGTATGATTATGACCAAAGGCTGAATACTGGTATAATCATGACCGTTAGTATTATATTGAATATATTTGGCCCGTAGTGCAAAGATGAACTGTTGATTTGCATGATTATGACCAGGAACTGTGAGTTTGTATTCTCATGGTCAGTGGTGTTTCAGATGATAAAAGTTGATGATGTTTTTCCTAAAAAGAGAAGCGAGTACACTATAGTCTGCATTATTCTTCTAATAGATTGCTAATTCCGCTGCTATTAGTGATCTGAACGTTGTTCAAGAATTTAACTACAGTTTTTGATATAAACCTTGTAGTTTATTGTATTCTATCAAGAACTCAACTGTTGAAGGCTAACGATAATTTATTCGTCATTATCTTAGTCATGATATTCTTTACTGAACTATTTGAGCTAACCCTTTTTTCTTGTTCCATTGTTTTTCAACAGGAGATGAGAACATAGCTGGGTCTAGCCGGGGGATGGAGTGAGAGTCCGAGGGATAGCTATCGTAGTCTTCACGTGTTGTAAAATAATGTGACAATAATAGTGAAGACTTAGTTGTGTATTATTATACACTGTATTATTGAACGTTGTACTACTTTGTAATAATTTTGTTGTAGTCTTTTGACAACTCAAGTTTGGGCTGTGTGGGCCCAGATTTGGGGGTGTCACTCTAATACATAACCAAATAATTATATAGTTAAGGGTATATAAACACTTAGATAATATTATTATCACTTGATAATATTTTAATCACATAAAACCTATATTAATTATTTAATATAGTTCAAACTCTTATCTAATATTATTAATAATCTAATAATATTTAATTAGTCTTATAATATTATTAATTATTTAATAATATTTTATTTATCATATGATATTATTAATCATTTAATAATATTTCATTTACTTTATAATATTATTAATTATTTAATAATATTTTATTTATTTTCTAATATTATTAATTATTTAATAATACTTTATTGACTTTATAATATTATTAATCCTTTAATAATATTTTATTCATTTTATAACATTTTATTAATTTATTTATATTATTAATTATTTAATAATATTTATCATCTTTTACCTATTAATTTAACTTTCATAATGTTTAAATTATTTTTATTGAATCCAAAAATAATAAAATAATTTATAAAATATTTTTCATTTTCTGACCTGAGCCAACCCGACCTGACCCGGTCCAGAATTAATTTTTTAAACTGTCTGGTTCACTGCTGCGGGGGTGAGGACCACAGCTGCGGCGGTGACTTGCAGAAAGTTTTACCGCAACGGCAGTGGGATTTACCGCTGCGGCAGTGGAACCTACTGCTGCGGCGGTAGCTCTGTTTTTCAAAATACTAATTTTCCAACTTTGATTTTGTTTTACAACATTTCATGGTTCAATCACGTTTTTTGAAAACGTTTTGACATGAAATTTAAGATCGAACCACCTAGGGTTTTAAAATCGACATGTTTTGCGGTAAGAGTCATAACTTCTTTGTTTTTTCATATTTTTTAGAGATATAAGTTGTGTTGTCTTCATAACTCATACATATAACTTTCTAGCCATAGAAATCACATATCTAACTTATATATTTCAAACTACAACATTAAATAGCACATGCTCAACTAGGATTTTACCGGTAAAGTTCAATATGAACTTTTCTTTCATTTATTTACACATCACACATACCAAAACATGTTTTAAACATATCAAAACATGAATCTACCAATATATCATAGTTTTAGACTTCTAGATCATCAACTCACAAGTGTTTGCTTACTTTTCTCTCAAAAGAACTCTCTATTTTCTCTCTAGAAATGCTATAGAAATGACTAACTAACACAACAAATGTGTGGAGCATTCTATTTATAGAACTTGGGTAATTCTTCATTAACCTTCCTAATCAACTAACATTAGTCAATTTAAGAGTTAATTGTGATTACTATTGGAGTGAATGACATTGTGAATGACTAGGGTTGGTGACCAACTAAGACAAAGTGTGTGAATGAAGCAATTGAAGCAAAACAAGCCACCCCTAAGTGGGGCCCCAAAGTGCCGACCAAAATGGGATTTAATCCCCCATTTTTGGTTTATTTTTATTGCTTTAATTATACATATATACACCTATATATATACACACACCTATATATATATTGACCAACATTTTGACTTCTTATTGGGCTCCACTTTAAACCTAGGAATTAAATAAGTTGGGTTCATCCATTTAATTTGGTTGGGCTCAATTTAATTGTTCTATTGGGGCTAACATTAAATAACATATGTTACATTTAATTAAATCAAGCATTGAGCTAGTTTAATTATTACATGGATCAAGGTTTAAATTAATTATATGGACTACTAGGTAAATTTATTTGAGCTAGTTTAATACCTCAGTTGGACTTATAATATAATTCAATTAGACTTGTTTTGATTAATTATAACACATTACTTCCGTACTTTAAATAAATATACACATACACATATTTATATATATTCATTCAATTATTTAATGTATAATTTAATTAATACAAAAAATTTAATTCATTGATAATTATGTAATAATTATAATTACAATGACATATAGAATTCATGGTTGTTGTTATTATTATTATTATTATTATTATTATTATTATTATTATTATTATTATTATTATTATTGTTATAATTATTATTATTACTATATTATTATTATTATTATTATTATTATTATTATTATTATTGTTGTTGTTGTTGTTGTTGTTGTTGTTGTTGTTGTTATTATTATTATTATTATTTTATTATTAATACTAGAGGTGAACAAAAGGCCTAAAGCCTGAGGTCTGGCCTTGGCCCGGCCTAGGCTTGGCCTGAAAAAGCCCGGCCTGAAGTCCTTAAAAAGGCCTCATTATTTATCATGTGGCCTGGCCTGGTCTGGCCTGAAAAAAGGCCTAGCCTAGCCTGGCCCGTGGCCAAAAATAGCCTGGCCCGCAGGCCTGTTGCAAGTCTAGTTTTCATCCCTTTCTTATTAATATTTATTTATTTACTAGTAGTACCATTATTGCTCATTTCTATATCTTTATATATATATATATATATATATATATATATATTACATTATACATTTCCCACTTCCCAGTCTAACACACCCAAAACAAAAAAACACACACTCTCTCTCTCTTTCTCTAAAGTCTAATCCAGAAACACTCCCTCTCTCTTCCTTTAACCCAAAAATAAAGAAAAGATGAAGGACCAGTTGATGAAGCCAACAAATCTTGTGAGATCGTCCGAGTTCGTTGGATCATCCGCTTCCGACATCGTTAGATCTTTTCTTTGTGCAACGTGGTAGGTTTGTAGCCCATTTGTGTAGACTCATTTCTTACCTTTTTTTATTTCCGGCGAGGTACGTAGTTTGGGTCGGGGTCAAAATGTAAAATTGTTTGATGTTCCCTATGATGTTTATAGAGATCTGACCATGCTAATTTTGAAAATTTTATTTCCGATATTGAACTCTTTATCAGTTTTTTTGAGGGAACATATCAAGTTACTTGCTTGTTCTGTTTTCGAATCAATTTTATTTGGTCTGTTTCTTATTTTTATTTTGTTCGAATCAATTTTATTTGCTACATTTGGAACCCATTTGTGTTATGGCTGGAGATGGTGGTAATAAATGTGTAGGTTGGCCTGGCCTGGCCTGGCCGGCAAGCCTGTTCAGATCACCATTTTTGCCGGTAAGTTCGGCCTGGCCTGGCCTGACCTGGTCTGTAGGACCCCGAATTTTATGAAATATAAAATTTAATTTTTTTTCGTATATATTTTTCCTGAAGCAGTAAGTGGTTAAATTAACAAAATTGAAAGTTAAGGATGTTATGTGCAAATTTTATTTTGTCGGACAATATTCGTTTTGTCGGGGAATATTCGTTTGGTCGGGGAATATTCGTGTCGTACGACGGCGCCGAAATAACAAATTATTGGTGGACCCCACAACGGAATATTTGTCGGATATAGAAAATGACAGAAGTAACCTTTTTAAATAAAAATAGTCAACGGTTCTAACTGTTAAAATACCGGTGATAAAAGAATAGTAGCATACGGTAATTTATGGTATTTTTTGTAGCACACGGTACTCTACAGTAGCACACGGTATTGCACAGTGTCTCGTATTATTATGATAATTGACACCGTAACTGTTGCGCATCATTTCATCAATAATTGTCACTGCATAATATTTTATGTTATCAATTCAATAATTGTTGCTACACAGTATTTTGCATTATTGTACTACACGACATGTTGCATTATTGAACCAATAATTGACACATTATTTATTGCATTATTTTTGAATTATTGTTACCACTGTTGTAGCATTTTTATTATTATTGATGGGTATTTTATTTATTATATTATATGTTTTAGTAGGAGCATGTGTTTTCTTCTATTATTATTATATGAGATAGTGGGAAATGATGGGAGGAAAGTATGATTGTTGGAAATTTGTTGCTGAACATTTCTTTTAAGGTGGGGGCCAGTGAAGAAAAGGAAGAGTGAAAAAGGAAAGCACGGAAGAAGGAAAAATAAGGAAAGAAAAGTCAGGAAAAAGGATGGTGGGAGAACGTGTTAAATGAGAGGGAAGAAAAATAAGCAGGTTAGGGAATTGTTAAATAAAAGTTAGGCAGAACAGTAAACCCGGTAGGTGAATGGTTCGCCTATAAAAGGGAGCCTCTGCCAAACGAATTCTACACACCTTTCTTTTCTTCTACTACTATATTGTGGGTATTTTCTTTGGGCATTGTAAAATTATTTTGAGAGTTTGAAAGCCAAAAGGAGTGCAGAAAATTTTCAAGTAAATCTTTTATAAAAGAGTAGTAATTTTATAAATTCCTATTTTTCACGGTATTCACAAATCTTCCTTTAGAAGACTCTTCTTTGAGAAGATTCATTTTTAAAAGCTTTCTTTGGAAGATTTATTTTGGAATATTATTTTAAAAACTATTTTAAAGTAGTTATATTATACTACAAAAATTATGTTAAATATATATATAATTTTGATAGTTCATATTATACGAATTGTCATACACTTTGAAATTTATATGTGGTAATTACTAATTATATTAAAAATATATAGGTTGATCAACCTCATTTAAATCAATATCCAGTCACGTGCTAAGGTAAGGAATATTACTCTTTTCACACTCTTAAATTTATTACGGTAAGGGATACCATCTTTTTCATCTTCCATTATTCAAACTTACTATGGTAAGGGATTATCATTATTTGATTCTCAAAAATAATATTGTTTCTTCCTTACTCATAAGATGTGTCTTTTATTTCCATGTATTAATTTGTGGGAATAACCTTACGGCGCGGATTACCGCCTGTTGGTGAATAACCTTTCGTATTCATTCCTTATTAATCTCTGAGAATAACCTTACTGTGCGGATTACCGCCTGTTTGGTGAATAACTCTTCGTATTCAATTTTTATTAAATTGTGGGAATAACCTTACGACGCGGATTACCGTCTGTTGGTGAATAACATTTCGTATTTATTCCTTATTAATCTCTGAGAATAACCTTACTGCGCGGATTACCGCATGTTTGGTGAATTACTCTTCATATTCATTTCTTACTTGTCTCTTGTTGGTAAAGTTTCCTGAAATGAATATTTATTCTTTAGTAGTTTGCGTTTCATCTAATATCATTTCAACTGAACCTTCCTATTTTTCTAAATCTTTCTATTGAACCTTAACTGTTATTCTGAACTGTGGATCTTAAATATCATTCTTGAATTTTAGTCCACATCATGTTGGCAATTTGGACATTATTTGAATCTGCACAAAGAAAAATCATAAACTTTTGATATTTATTGATCATACTGTTTCTTCTGATTCATCATCTATATCACGGTGGTTATTCTAATCATCAAGAACCATGTTGTTGTGAATATCTGTGGCCTGGGACACAGTTGATAGGATAAAGGCGATATAATTATTGTGTCTTTTAGGGCACGTGGTGAATATTCTCTCTGGCCTGGGGCAAAGATGAACTGTTGTCGGTATGATTATGACCAAAGGCTGAAAACTGGCATAATCATTACCGTTGGTGTTATATTTGAATATCTTTGGCTCGTAATGCAAAGATGAACTATTGACTGGCATGATTATAATCAGGAACTGAAAATTTATATTATCATAACCAGTGATGTTTAAGATGATAAAAGTTGAAGCGAGTGGACATTATAGTCTGCATTATTCTTTTAATAGCCCCTCTTTCCGCTGCTATTATTGATACAAAACTTATTGTCTATTATATTCAATTAAGAACTCATCTGTTGAAGGCTAATGATAATTTATTTGTCATTATCTTAGTCATGATATTTCTTACTGGGCTATTTGAGCTCACCCTTTCTTTTGTTCCATTGTTTTTCAGAAAATGAGAGAGTAGCCGGGTCTAGCAGGGGAATGGAGTGACGGTCCGAGTGATAGCTATTGTAGTCTTCACATGTTGTATATAGTGTGACAATAATAGTGAAGATTTAGTTGTGTATTATTGAGTTTGTATTTCTGTTCCATGTACTATTTGTATTAGAAATTTTGTATTTTATGGCGTCTCAAATTGGGCTATGTAGGCCTAGATTTGGGGGTGTCACATGGTCAATGGTCAAAGCCCGACAGGCCTAGACCGGGTCAGGCCAGGCAGCCCGTTTGTGCACGCCTAATTAATACTATTAGTAGTAGTAGTAGTAGTAGTAGTAGTAGTAGTAGTATTATTATTATTATTATTACTACTACTATTATTATTATTATTACTACTACTATTATTATTATTATTTCTATTATTATAATTAGTGTTGTTATTATTATTATTATTATTACTATATTATTATTATTAATATATTATTACTATTATTATTATTATTATTATTATTATTATTATTATTATTATGATTATTGCTATTATTATATTAATTATTATTATTATTATTATTATAGTATAGGAGTGAATTTTATTTGGGCAAAAAATGTGAGTAGATAGATGTTTGAAAAAAATATGTTGAATTGGGGAGAATAAGAGAGAGATTAATGACTGTTGGATGTTGAAATCCTAAATAATTTTAGACTGTTGGATGTTGAAATCCTAAATAATTTTAATATTGAAACTTAAATTAATTTGAAGCCGTTGGATGTTATAGTCTTAAATTTTGAACTACTCTATTTTATATTATAGATATATGTCTGTGTATGTGTGTGTTTGTGCGCGTGTGTGAGAGAGAGATTTATAGTTGCCGTTGGTTATTGGTCATTCCACATCCAACTGATTTGTGGTCACTAAAGGGATTGTTACTATATCAACTTGGTTGGTATTCATTGAACATTGCGTGTCTACTCGATTGTATGTCACCATTTTCTCTAAACAATATGTATCGAGGTTTTTGATCACTTCTCATTTTTTTGGACATTACTAAAAATGCACACACAATTCTTTTCAAATAAAATTGGCTTTTTCTATATGCTTGGGAACCAAGTTACATACAGTCATGTAGATATAGGGGACTGTTAATATTCGAATTTGTCTACACGTTCAACTATCGACTTGATCGTGAATCAGCACAAAAAGTATTTGACGATTGAGTTTATCGGGGGATACTTCCTATATGAGAGTAAGAACATATTTCAAGGTATGTTAATAATAGAAACATAAAATATTTAATAAAATAGAATAAGATCTATGAAACTATATTATTCACCTGTATTTATAATTTAGTTACATCAATTCAATAGGGTTATAACTCTGAATAATATAAAGAGACTTTATTAAAAAAAGTAAATACCATACTTAGTCTTAAATATGATAAGCCTATTAAATTTTGGAGTCCATTATGAAATTCTTAAGAAGTAATGGGGTGATTGATAACAAGAACCATTAAGACTGCCCATAAATGTGCAGCCTAACAGGGATCATTATTTGCCATTTTAAAAATATTTATACAATTAGAGACGGTGCACCTTTCGCCAAAAAGTGAAAATGAACACCAGATGCCACTTTGTGTAGTGTAAACTTCTCCTTTTTCTTAGTAAATGAGGGAAATTATATATTTTTTTAGCAGTTTTTACCATCTCAACTCAAGTGCTAAATTAAAAAATTGCACATCAAGTTAAAAAGAAAAATTATTTTCTTAAATACGTTTGTATCATCCAAAATGAAATTTATATAAATAACTTTGACTTAATGACCAAAAAAATCAACGACTTTTACAAGTGCTATTAATTTAATCAACATATAATTTTTTTAAAGAAGAAACAATCATGATTATTATCAAAAGATATCTAAAAATACATAATTTATATTAAATATGTTAAAAAAAATAATTTATGGGTTCACTAGTTTAAAAAAGAAAAATAATATTGAAATTTATTTTATTCTTTTTTTTATAACTTGAATATATTCTCTTAATATGCATAAAAATATTGTTTTGAGGAAGGAGGGGGGAGGGAGAGCTAATTTTAATTTTATTAGTTAGTTTGGGTGTTCCTTCAATCAGTAAAGTTCCTTGCCGCTTTTCCCACGCGCGAATTAGCAATTTTTTTTTAATAAGCTGCCATTTGGCGTTTTGTTATTGGTTCTTTTTGCCTTTATAGTAATAAATAAAGGGAATTGATATTTTTACGATAGAAATTAATATTTTCACATGACTTCATTCACATAAATAAGAAATTATTTAGTATTTTTGGGGTATTGTCACGTGGTATCCCAAACCAATCACATATTGTCATTCCAGCATATGCAGTTGACCCTTATATCTGGATCTACTATACATGTTAAAATGATAGTATGTGATTGGTCTGGGACATCACGTGATAATGTTCAAAGAACACAGAATATTTTTTTTAAATAAAAATAGATCTTATTTACTATTCATATAAATAAAATCTCGTAAAAATATTAACTTTTTTTGTGGACCTGAATAAATGCCCTCAATTTCTTTGAATTGAATCTTTTCTCTTCTTTGCTTTTCTTTGTTTCATATATATGTGCTTAAACCATGTGTTTTCGATTAAATTATTTCATTTCCACTTTTTCTGTATTGGTGGGTTGGAAACTTGGGTGGAAAGAAAAGGAAGAAAAGGCAGGCTATAATATTTTCTTTTTGAGAGAGCTAGCTAGCTAGGTTGGTGACTGTCACTTTTTCTTTTGATGGTCATGGTCATGGAGGTCAATTCGAGATTACTCATAACACTATTATAATGGTGCGGTTAGAAAGAAATACTTG